>JAHWFP010210740.1:0-11422 GCA_023313725.1 Lithobius niger
GCCAAGACTCCACACGACAAGATATCCACACGACAAGATGGCGGCCAAAATGGATGCAAAATTCAAGTGTTTTTCATGATTTAAAAAATATACATATAAGGTAGAGGCAGATTTGCATTATTGCTCAAAAACATGAGTTCGTTTGCAATGACTATAGTAACTGGCAAACACAAGTTCAAATCCGTAGTGTAGTGTATTTGTAATTACCAGGTAAGCTGCGGCTGCTTCTCTATGCTGTAGTACTGTATTTTCTTCAATTTACCGTAAGTTACACCATTAAAGTGATGCAGCCCTTTTAAGGCCTTAGATATCATGTGGAGATGTGTATTTTTCAACGTAGGTAATTCAAACGATGTACTGCAATTAGGAGCTAAGCTATGGCTGGCAGTTAATCTACGATGTGATGATGTGGATTTTGTGTCTATTTACCACACGTTACATGGTTAAATTGCTGCAGTATCCGTTCTAATTAAGATAAATGGATATAATATAGGATTAGATGAAAGATGGAGATGTATATTTTGGAACAACGGCAATTAAAACGATTTATTGCAATTAGAAGGTAGGCTGCGGCAGTTTATCTATGTGGTAGCACTATGCTTTTTGCATCTATTTATCACAAGTTATATCTTCAAACTGCTGCAGTAGCATTCTAATTAAGATAAATGGATTTAATTAGGCTTAGATAAAAGATATAACGTATCTTTTCCAACAAGCGTAATTAAAATATACCCGTTGATCAAAATTATAACTGCCCCCGAATCATGTTAAAGATGTGACTTAACGTAAAGCACAACAGCACTTAAACAGATGCAATTTGCTCAATTGTACATTTGCTTATTTCAATCAAATGTCATCAGTTTTTATCCGTTTACATTTTTAACAAGTAAAGTGAAACTTTAATCATATAACCCTTTCTTTACGGCACACTTGACGTTTTTGTTTGTAATCCGTTTACTTTTTTTACAGCTATGACGTCGTGCTACAAAGGTTTATGCATGCAGTCGATTGTTGCTGCCCACTTTGAAAGAATTTAGCTCAGCTCTGAAAGCTTGTATCTTTGAAATAAATACAACACCCTATTGTCTCTAGCTGCCCGAAATTGACAACGTTGCTTAGTTTGGTTTAAAACTATATCCGTTTAGCTGAATTACGGATTTTTTTCATTTTACCCTTCAACAATCAGCCTTGTAGCAAAGACATAACACGTGCATGAAGAATGAATCTGGCGTTTGCTGAGTGGCAAAGTTCCCTAATTATAACAATGGTTAAAACAATGTAAAACAATTTAACTTCGTAATGGCTCCACCAAATGAAAAAAGTGATCTCTGTGAGGATGAGGCCCAAGGAAATTTCTGGCTTAGATCATGTTTCAGATTTTAGGTAGGTGCAGTAGTTTTTTTCTGGAACCGAGTCACACAAGAACAAGGACAACAAGAAGAAGTGAAAACTTTTCAAATTTACGTGTGGCTCCATACGTTTATTCTTGCACGGAATTTGATAAAAGTTGGCGTAAATATACTTTCCATACCTATCTACAATCTGGCCAAGTCTGGTCGAAATATGTTAAATAGAAACGGAGAAATTAATAGTTTTAGTTTTGCTGGAGCTATGACACAGATAAACACTTGTAGCTGCAATTAGGATAAACCGTTTTTATTACCTGTATTGGCACATACATTTCGCTACCTTTCATATAATCTTAATTACATCAATTTATCATAATTAAAACTGACACCGCATCACTTTAAAGACGTAACATGCGATGAATTGAAGAAACCATGGAGCTACACCATAGATAAATAGTTATAGCTTATCTCCTAATTAAGATAAACCATCCTATTTACCCTTATTCGAATATATATACATCTCCATCTTTCATCTAAGCCTAATTACATCCGTTTATTTTAATTAACAACGGCTACTGAAGCAATTTACAGATGTAATTTGTGGTGAATAGACGCAAAAAGCACACTACTATACAATGTAGATAAACTGCCATAGCTTAGCTCCTAATAATTATAAATAGCTTTAATCACCCTTGTTCCAAAATATACTTCTCCATCTTCATCTAAGCCTACTTACTACTATTTATCTGAATTAGAACGGCTGCTGCGGCAGGTTAATGATGTAACTTGTGGTAAATAGACGCTAAATGCACACCACTACAACGTAGATTAACTGCCGTAGCTTAGCTCCTAATTACAATAAATCATTCTAATTATCCGTGATGAAAAATATACATCGATACCTGATATAAGTCTAAATACATCCATTTATATAATTAGAACTGCTACCGTATCACTTTAAAGATGTAACTTACGGTGAATTGAAGAGAAATGCAGTGTTACAGCATAGAGAATCAGCCACAACTTAGCTCCTAATTATGAACACACTACACTACGGATTTGACCTGGTGTTTGCTAATTACTAATCATTGCAAACGAACTCACGTATTTGAGCACTAATGCAAATCTGCCTCTACGTTATAAGTATATTTTAAAGTTATGAAAAACTCATGAATTTTGCCAATATTTTGGCTGCCATCTTGGATAACTTGTTGTGTGGAGTCCTAACACCTTTTTAAAGCTTTTTTTGAATTCGGCAGACCATAAAACCTTGCAATTGACACCAAACTTAACATACATTATTATAATTTTGAATTTCTTTATTGTATGGCGGCCATATTGGTTTTGGGACAGGTTGCAGGTGGGCACCCCTTCCTAAAAGTTTCTCATGAGTGTGGACATGAAGTACACCGAAGATGGTGCTATCCTCATAAAGTGAAGTTTTTTTTTTTACTTACAACTAGGACTATTAGAAGTTGTGGCGTCAAAATCACTAGTAATCTTTAAATCCTAACTTGCCAAAGTAAACTTAAGCTCGTTTTTAAAGCTACTTTATTAAATTAAGTTTTATAAATTTTAAACTCTATGACCATAGCCTCAGAACATTTTTGTTGATCAGGCTAGGTATTAGCGGACACCAGTTGACCTTTGCAATTATTGTAAGAAATTGCATTATTAATATTTTTATTATCTTTATTAAGATTGACAATTGGTTTAAGCAAATTTAAACTACGATGCATTAGTTTATTATTTTTAAAGAAACATTCACAATGATACCCGGCTTTCCCTACTTGTCCCTCACGTTTGGCGATGCCGTTATGTCCCTGGTAGGTCTTACCTTGGTGGTAAGGTATACGTGACCCCAACCCTTTTTGCTCTTGCACCCCGTTTTGGAAAACACTAATTGCGGTACTGGTTGAACGAGGAGACGAGACTCACGATTTTTACGCCAGTTGGCCTTAGCTTGAAGAAGCCATCTTTTTCCCACCCAGCTTCACGGTGGTGGAAAGATGTCGTGCGCAGAGTAGCCGCTTGCTTGGACTAATCGTAAAGTTCTAACTAGACCGAGGAGAAACGACGTAAATGACAGCACCAATGTATGTGATTAGTGCTCCCAGGAATTGTTTTTTTTTATGACTCCTACAACAGTGTGACGTCTATTTACTATTCAACTGCGTTTATGAGTGCTCCTAGAACCATTTGCTGTGGAACCTTGAACCCGACCTGCTCGGTGGTCTTAATCATGGACACTATCAAGTTTGTGTTTACTTTTTGCTGTGGGGGCAGCCATCTTGGTGGTTTGGGACGTGTTGGCGTTGAACGTGGTTCGAGTCTGAGTGGATGCTTTTTTTTTTTTTTTCCTATTTTTTTTCTCCCCAAACCCTCCACGACATTACTGGTCCCTTTTGCTCCAGTTTCTTTATTTGTGAGTTTTTATTCAACTTCTGAAAATTTTATATGATGCTGTCTGACTCTACAGAACAACAATGTTTCACTCCAAAATGTTCTATCGAGGATTTCCAATTTACATCAAGGAGACCGTTACGTGGACATAGTGGTGAGTGTGGAAGACCGAAGAGAAGAGCTACCCTATATTTCGACTCCCAAGAGTCACCGCAGCAGCTGTTTTCTTCAGTGTACAACTTTTCTCCAAAGCCAGATACAAACCTGCAAACTGAGGTAAGAGATATTGCCGATTTATCTACTAAACTTAAGACAAGGATTGAGTGTTCAAGGTTGGAAAAAGATCTGGATCTATTGGACATCAACTCAAAGCTGTCATCATTACACGGTGCGATTGGTACTTTCGCCTCAAACTTTAACTCACTTAAGCTGAATGAGCTACTTAACGAATGGGCATCCAAGGTGATTTTAAAGCAGAAGGAAATTTTAAATCATCATCTGGACCATCTGCTATCCAAATTCGAAGAAAAACTTAAGGAACATGAATCACAAATTCATGAAAAATGGAGTGCAGAGCTTGCCAAAATAATCCCTTCCATTCAGGCCCAAATGTCCAACCCTACTGTAACGACTACGGAAGAGGCAAACCGGGGGAGCAAAATGGAGGAGAGTCGTAGTTAAGAGCTGGTATCATTTCTGACCCAGACGTTGGATGGGAAAATTGGCCTACGCTCATCTCACCTGAACGTTTCATACAAGACAAGTATAAACAGCAATTCTTACCATGACACCTCTAAACAACAAACTGTCCAGACTAACAATCTATTACTTAACGCAGATACAAATCTTACAAAAAATATAACGATGTGAAGAAGGAAAGAAGTTAAGAAGACCCCTCTGACAAAAAAACAAAATATTGTTACTCACACGACAAAAAAGCAACCCAAAGGCCTTAACCAAAGTGACATATCGTTGAATAGAGTGGACATTCTTTGCCGCGAAAAAAACCAGGAGCATGTTTCAGATCACCCACAGTCAAGTTGGCACAAACCAATTAACAGACCTCAGAACAAGCATAATAAATGGCTAGATCAAACAGTTATAATTGGAGATAGTCACACTCGAACACTCAGAGGCAGCAATCATCCAAATTCCAAGACCTGGACATGGCCAGGGATAAAGGCAGAACAGCTGTGTGCAAAGGTGCCCGAATTAATCAAGGGAACACATCCTAAGACAACATTCGTCTTGTGTGCTGGCTCCAACAACATACCTTTTGACCCACCAAATCGAATAGTTCAGCACCTCACAAATTTGACTGACTCTATTCATTCCTTCAGACCAGAGGCTAAAATTTCGTTCTTAGGACTGTTTCCTCGTCTTGGTAAGAAACATTCAGAAGAGGATCGGGCTATAGCTCGTACAAATGTACTCTTACGGCGACTGTGTATTGAAAAAAAACTTCAACTTTATCAGCGTGGACAAAGATCTATGTGATGACCGTACACTACTTTCGAGAGACAGTCTACACCTATCAAGAAAAGGAAAAGCAATACTTCAGAATGAATTAGTGGGGATGCATAACTCCTCGGAAAACAAACTGTGTTAACAGGGAAATTCCCATCAATTGTACCCCCAGTGCATCCCTCTAATTCTAACCCAGCCTCTTTCTCTTCCCAGGCCTACGCTGTATTTTATTAAATGCGCGAAGTCTGGTCAAGAATGCAGGCAGCCTTCGGTCACTTTTGGCCCTTGGTCTATACGATCTCATTTTTGTTGTAGAGACCTGGCTGAACGCCAGTCTAACTGACCCCATGGTGATTGGCTCATTCCCATATGGGATAGTCAGACTCGACAGATCATCTAGGGGTGGTGGCCTCTCTGTTTTCTACCGTCATTGGATTGGCTGTTGTTTGTGATGGTGGATCTTTTGAAACTGAGGCATTGTCAATCTTGTTACCAAATCAAAAACTTCTCTTTATTCTGGGCTACCTCCCTGACAGTTACGACGATATCCAGGTTGAGCACATGACATCTTTTCTTACCAGGGCAGTTAGATCGTCCTACTCTAATATTATATTAGGTGACTTCAATTTATCATCTGTAGATCGGAAAAATTTGACAGCAAAAGACTGCCACCATCGCTCCTTTCTTGAGCAAATTGCTCCGCTTGGTCTGCACCAACATGTTACAGAACCAACGCGCGATAAAAATATTCTCGATCTGATCTTTTCGCAGGACGAGAGATTGATATTTGATGTTTCTGTGGGAGATCACCTCGGCAATAGTGACCATTGCATGGTTTATTTCAAGGTGCACTGCACTTTATCTACGCTGAACCCAGGTACATGTAAGGCTGGGAAAATCAATTTCGTTCAACTTCGCTCATTCTTGTCAAATATTCACTGGAATGAAGACCTCTTCAGCCACTGTAATACGGTTGACCAGGCCTGGGATGGCTTCATGCAGATCATCGACTATTGGGTTGCAAAAAGTAGAGCCCGTAAGTCTGGTGGTAAACCATTGGTGCAACGCTTGCCTAATAGTATTACTAAATTCGGTCAAAAAGAGTTAAATTTGTGGAAAAAATACAAAAGTAACTGAACAGTTGAGGCTTAGGCAAATTATAATGCCTGTCGACGTAATTACACTGACTTGGTTGGAAATTGGCACTCACAAAACGAAATGAAGATTATAGCAGAGGGAAACCTCTCCGCTTTGTTTCGGTTATATCGCCAAAAAACCGGCACATCCCGTACACTACCTCCATTGAAGTCAGGTGATAACTTTGTTGTTGAAAATGCAGAAAAAGCTGAGATTTTAAACCAGATATTTGTTTCGAATGGGATTATAGATGATGGCATAAATCTCCACCAACCAATCATCGAAAATACACTTAATGTAGACTGCAATTCAATTTCCTTTACCCAACAATCTGTGTCGAGGTCCTTATCAGATTTAAAAACTAGTCATGCAGTGGGTCCGGATGGCTATTCCGCTTTCTTTTATAAACAAATTAGAGATGAAATATGCTATCCTCTTGCCAGTATATTCACGTTATCGCTCCATGAGGGTGTTCTACCAAAAATCTGGCACACGGCAACTGTAATCCCAATTTATAAAAAAGGAGATTCGGCTTGTGCTACAAACTATCGCCCGATTTCTCTCACAGTTGTTCCATGTAAAATGATGGAATCTATTATTCGTAAGGATATGCTGGCATACTTGGAAAAATATAGCTTAATAAATTTTGACCAGTTTGGTTTTATGCCAGGTCGCTCTGCAACTCACCAGCTTCTATTAACACTTGATCTCTGGTCTAGTGCGTTAGACATCGGCATCAATTCTGATGTTGTCTACTTCGATTTTCAGAAAGCGTTTGAATCGGTGGTCCAGCGTAAACTTTTATTCAAACTTGAGTGTATCGGTTTTGGTGGAAAACTCGGGCTGTGGATCGCTGCTTTCATTTCAAACCGGTCTCAAAGTGTTCGGGTCGCAAACTCTTCCTCTACCCCATCTGCAGTTATTAGCGGTGTACCTCATGGCTCAGTTTTGGGCCCTTTGCTGTTCGTAATATACCTGAATGATTTGAATTGTAATCAACACCCTGTAAATGGCTATAAGTTTGCCGATGATTTAAAAATTAGCTCCGAGATAATTAATTCCAATGATAGTTCAGCACTTTCTGCTGAGATAAAGCATATCCACGACTGGTCTACAGTATGGCAATTACCAATCTCTCTGCCTAAATGTCAAGCTTTCCATATTGGAAGATCAAACCCAGCCTCTTCGTACTCCATATTAAGTCATCCACTACCAGATGTATCCGAAATACGAGATCTTGGGGTATGGTTTACGTCAGATCTCAAACCATCTTCGCACTGTAGAAAGATAACAGGTACAGCTTTTGGGCATCTTGCTATAGTCGGTCGTTGTTTCACATCCAGAAAAATTGAAACCAAAGTCTGGGCTTTTAAAGTGTTCGTTCGCCCCTTGCTGGAGTATGCAAGTCAGGTGTGGTCGCCATCCTTACTGAAAGACATCGACTTGGTAGAATCTGTTCAACGCCGCTTTACAAAAAGTCTCCCAGGTCTCAAAGATTTACCCTACTGCATGCGCTTGTGGAAGCTGGGCCTTGATTCCCTTGAACTGGTGCTTGTGTGAACTGGTGCAGATCTGGTGCTTGTGTACAAGATACTTCACGGTCTCGAAGGCATTGACCTCCCTCTGTTTGATCGCTGCACCACGCTCGCCACTCGTGGTCATTCCATGAAGTTGGCTCTCCCTCTTGTTAAAACAGAATGTAGACGTGCTTACTTCTCTGTGAGGGTGGTTCCTGCCTGGAACTCTCTCACAGAAGGGACTATTTGTAGCAAAAACGTCACAGTTTTTCGAAGAGCACTAAATTCGATATCGCTAACAAAGTTTTTGAAAAGACCAAATTATGTTTCTGCATAAACCTGGGTTGCCAGTCCTCTTGACCAGACATTCGCTCATTTTACCAGTTGTTTTACTTCTCTTGATTTTATCTAGGGTTGGTGTTAGTGGGTCACCCCCTTCCAATTGCCTTACCACTCATTCATGTGTGGTTAAATTGTTGTTATTATTATTGTTGTTATTAACTCAATACCATCAACCATTCCTCCGCAGTTGAGCCATTATCTTAGTTTTAAACTTTTAGAACAGTTTAACTTTTGTAATTTATAATTTTCTTAGTTTTAACATCAGATGGCAGTCAGTGACCACCAGGTCTTTGCCATTCCGGTTGCATTTGCAACAAACCTATGTTATTATTATTATTGAAAGTTTGCCTTCATATGTAAACTTTGTGTCGTGAGTTTGCATAATTTTGTATTGATGCAGTCAGGTTTGCGACCGATACCATTTGAGTGGAATGTGTCTTGAGGGTAGGATTTCCATAAAAAAAAAGATGCGGGAGAAACGCTTTTTTTTTAATTCAATGGACTGAGATCTATTGACGTGTTGCGTATCACGAAAACTTAATGTAAAAATTACGTCGTTCACCTCACAGTCACGTCATGTGACATCACCTCACTTTACTGTGCATGGCGTCCATATCACCACTCTTTAGTGGGGTGATATATCCCATATCACGGACTGTAAAGTGTGGTGATATGGGATATATCGATGATTGTTTTCAGCATAGTGAAAATTAGGTACTGTGCGATAAATCAGCTTTATCGTTATAAACAATAATTCTGTACGCACTGTTGCTTGAAGAGCCTAAGAAATAGCATTGTTATAACAAGTTTATTGTTGTAAGTGCTATAGTTATTGTTGTAAGTGATGTGTAAGCCTCAGCATAAACTTCCATGTTAACGCCAAACGTTGACCTCCGATAGTTTGGCCCAGAATTGACATCGCCCAACGAAATTCGGTATTTGAGGTTGTGTCGTTACTATTTCACTGTATTACAAATTTTAATGACAACAATCGAACCGTTTGGTGCCCACAGCATGGCCATTTCTTGTTGTTGTTCTTGTTGTTGGGACTCTTTGCTCTCACCTGGAGAACGAACCACTGAACCGATTTTCAAGTTCCATAGCTTAAAACGTAGGTACGGACAAGGCCTAGGGCCTTTCGCAGGTTATTTTAATGTAACTACAATATTCTTGACACGGAAAGCCAAATCGACTAGAACTTTTGCCTTCACATAAGAGATCGACCCAATGAACCGATTTTCAATTTGTATAGCTTAAAATGTAGGTATTAATACCGACCAGGGCCCTTTGACACGATTTTGATGTGAACGCAGTATTCTCTTCGGCAGAGCAATTATTATTGCAGAGCACTGGGCAGAAATAAATTAAGTGGAGTAACAAATTCTTGAAAATCGAGCTAAAAACCTGAAATTTGGTACAGAAGTCTTTCTTAACAGTAAAAATCGAACCAGCCATGGACCCCCATGAAATACCCCCAAGTGCCTTCAGCGTCTTCCCGCCTCCCCAGCACGCCCCCCCCCTCCCCCGTGCTTCCTCCCAGGGGCTTGGGCAACAAATTCTTACAGATCAAGCTAAAAACATGAGATTTGGTGCACAAGTCATTCTTGGCAGCATAAATCGAGTCAGCCATGAAATCCCCATGAAATACCCCCAAAGGGGCCCCAGCACCCCTCTGTGCCCCCTCACTGAGGTTTGACCCGCAAATTTTTGCTAAAAGTTTGAAATTTGATACACATTCTCATTGAGATTTGATCAACAAATTCTTGCAGATCGATCTAAAAGCATGAAACTTGGCACGCAAGTCATTTTTAGCATTACAAATCAAGCCTAGCATGGAACCCAAAGCATGGTGTTAGCGGTTCCCCTACCCTTCCATTTGCCTTACCACCTTAAGTGGTTAAACATTTATTTATTTATCTATAACCCCCACGAAATATCCCAAGGGGTCCCCTAGCGCTCCCCTCTGCCCCCTATCTGGTGCTTGACCAACAAATGATTGCAGGTCGGATTAAACACTTGAATTGTGTTACACAAGTCATTCGTATAGTACACGTTGAACTATCTATGGAACCCACTCGAGATAATCTACAAGGCACCACAACGGTCCCCCTCCCCTCCCCCGTGTTCCCTCCTTGAGGCCTGACCAACAATTTCTTGCAGATAGTGTTAAAAGAATGAAATTTGGTAAGGAAGTCATTGTTAGCAGTAGAAATCAAACTAGCTATGGAACTTCTGCGAAATCCTCCAAGGCCCTCAGTGCTTCCCCCCTATTCCCGCTCCATGAGGTTGATACCCGAAAAATTCTTGTTGATCGTACTGAAAGCATGCATTTTGGTACACCAATCATTTCTAGTATAGTATACTTTGTTCCACATTAGGTTTTCAGAAAACTGACTGTATGACGGCACGTTTTCTTCCACTACGAGCAAAAAATCCGTAAACATCCCATTCGTAAACTCTAACAGTAACTATGTTGAAACTACAAGTGTGATTTCCACATGTTTTTGCACTCTTAGTGCAAGGAAACGAGTCGTCATCCAGTCAGTTTTCTGAAAACATAATGTGGAACAAACTACAGGAATTGAACCAGCCACGGATCCCCATGCCTCCTCCAGCATCCCCCCCCCCACCCTCCTGTGCACCCCATGAATCTGTAAGACCAACAAATTCTTGCTGAACGTACTAAAAACACACATTGTAGCAGTGGAAATCGAACTGCGTATGGACCCCATGAGATACACCAACCCCCAGTGCTTTCCTGTGTCCTCTCCATGAGGTTGTTGATCAACAAATTCTTGTTCGATTTGTACTGCTGCGAATGACTTGTGTATATGTACCAATTCACGTTTTAGCACGTCAGCAAAATTTGTTGGTCATTGATGCTTCATGAGGTGCACAGGGGGGGGGTTGCTGGGGGAGGCTTTGATGCTATTTTTATGGATCCATGGCTGGTTCAATTTCTACTACTAGGGGTAATCACCCCTACCAAAATTCATAGTAGTACAGGTGAGTGTCGTAGGGGCACAGAAAGGAGACTTAGGGGCTATCCAGAGAGATTCCATAGCTAGCTCGATTTATTATCTAAGAACGGACTCTTGTATCAAATTTCATGGCTTTTAGCTCGATGTTCATAATTAGCGCATATTCTGGCCCGTAACAACTGTACTACTATGAATTTTGGTAGAGGTGATTACCCCTAGTAGTAGA
>JAHWFP010210741.1:0-17292 GCA_023313725.1 Lithobius niger
GTTTAGTTATCGTGTAAGTGATCCAAAAGTCAAACATGCATGTCAAAATGGATGTAATTACCCTTTAAGTAAGTAGTATTCTGTACCAACAAGTTAACACTAGTTGTGAGGAAAACGTGCTTCGTTTTTAAGGAATAGGGACACAAGGTTGAGTTAAAACTGTTCATAATAAAATACCAATGTGTTACCCATCTTATGTCGAGTTTCATACAATAATGGTGATGAGTGCACTGTTTGCTTGTATGCCCAAGGCCCCTCACATAGTTACTCATATCGTAGTTTCTTTGGGGGGATGGGGGGGGGGGTTGAGGTGTTTTAAGAAATTTTGGCGACTCAAAGTGTAATTTTGTGGGACAAAAACTAATTTGTCCTCCAGTTTGGACATTGTTTTTGTGTGACCTCCGTGACGACCAAAAATACCATTACCCACACAAATTCTTCTGGTTTCCCCCCCCCCCCCCCCCCGGCGAAAAATAACGACTGGTCCTTTAGCATGTAAATGTTTTCTTCAGCAGTTATAATAAGTTAAACCACAAGCACATTCCATCTTGGAACTAAAACATGGATGACTAGGATAACAGCACAGCCATGGTTCCAATTTTTCCCACAGCTAAACGATGATGACAGCAACCAAATACCAGCAGATAATAGTATTCTAACGAAGCGGCGCTTGTTGCATCATCCACTCCTGATTCAGCTAACTTTTAGCGGAACGAAACGCGCCTGAATTATGTTCCTTGTAGGCAAATAATGAAAGTGCCTAAGTTATGTTATGTTTAGACATAAGAAAAGCGCTACGTGCAAGGTGCTCATCACACGGATCTTCGCGTGAACGATTTGTGTTGCATTCTGGGGTGAACTTAAGAAAATATGTGCCGAGCCTGAAAACATTTATTTCAGTTTGATTTTAACTTTTCTGAAACTATACTTGATGCCACTGAAGTTCACCTGGAATGAATTAAAAATCTCAAGAAATCGAATAATTATTGTTTCTTTGGTTATAGTAAATAGTTCTGTTAAGTACTGAATAATGCAATGCTGTTACAATGAATACATTGTGGAATGTGTTTTACAGGTCCTACTTTATTTGTTGTCAGTTGATCACATGGATTTTAAAGGACTGATTTAAAAGACTGTCATGCATCGAAGAGTAACTCCGACTGTTGTGAGCAAGACTCCGGATCGGATGGAGAGACAAGAATTCATCAGTTATGAAATATATCGCCCTGTGATTATGCTGGGCCAAGTCCTGGGCATTCTTTCGTGGGATTTTAACTCACGTGATGTGAAATCAACCGGAATTCACTATTGGAAACTAACAATGAACATTGCGTATCAATTAGCGGCAACTATTTGTATATTTTTGACGTTTTTTGCAAAGGTTAAGGTCGCTTTATCTCACTCTGTCAATTCTACTCAAGCCGTCATGCTAGTCCGCATTGCAACCTATTTAACACCGATGTTTGTTATTGGTTTGGTTAAAATCTTTTGCATGTTTCAGGCTGAGAGTCTTCGTAATTTGTTGAAATCTGTTGAAAGTGTAGAAAGATTACTGAATGGGAGAATTACGAAACGAAACTTCTTGTTAAAGAACACAGTTTGTTTCTTTGCACTGAATTTCTCAGCACTGGTAATCGTCATTCTATGTATGGTAGTAAGCGGACCTTTCAGCATGGAGCTGTGTGTGGAGATTGTCTTCTGGTTCATATTGTATGGCCATGATTTGTTTGTCATCATGTTTTTCGTTGTTACTGCTGACTTGTGTACTGAATGTTTCCTATCTCTTAACTCTCAACTTAAGGATGCCCTGTCTACAGTCTCAACTGCTCTGAGTGATCAACTCCACCATATCCACTATCAGTACGAGAAATTGTATCAACTTGTGGACAGAATTCAAGACATCTCATTACTCATCACGGCCTTGATGCCTCGCCTTGCCTTTGATCTTGTTTTACTTCATACTTCATACTGTCCTATAATTTCAGCTTGTGGACCGCAGGCTATGTATTTGATGTAATTGCGACATTATATCGAATGTACTCCATATCTGCAGCTGGCCACAACATTGCAACAAAGGTGAATAATGAAATCTCTCATTTCTAAAGTTATAAAAAGTGTCTATGGCGTTGTTTCATGTCGATATAGATGAATTTATTGCTATGTGCTGAGACGAGAAAAATAACGTTCTGTTTAGCGCCCTATTTTCAAAAGTTGGACATTAACAACGATACTTTTTTTTATGTTATTTAAAAATGAAAATATTTTTCTTACCCGGAAGTGAGTTTATATACTTTTTTGGACACGTTTTACTGGCACGTACACATTTGGAATACAGCAAGTCCTTTGTTCGGTTGATTGCAATTTAAACTTATAAACTTATACATTTATACGTTTGACACTAGAACAAGCACCTTTACGACAGGGCTTGCTAGCTAGGTTAAAGCGTACTGTCTGGTGTTGCAAAACTATTATAAAACTAGAGACCGACCGTTTTTTTTTTTTTTTTTTTTTTAATTTCTACGAAAGAGTTTGAGCCCATTCATGGGGAAACTAACTAAAATTACTTTTTGAGAAGTAACGTAAGTTCGTCCTGAAAAAAAAGGGGTAAAAGGGTAGCATGGCCAAAAAATCGTATAAACAAAAGCAATGTTTGCTACTTTTAGCCTACCTCCATATTTTACAGACTTTGCATCGCTGATCTGCACAGAAACGTCAACCTTGCCAAAGCTACCCCTCTCTCATGAAATTGACCTTATTGAACTGAACTTACATATCCTGACCATAACAAGATCAAGTGACTAAATACAATTAGTTAACGAAGAATTACCTTTGATATGATATGTATACATGACAGAAGTTTTGAGTGGTGCGAATTAAGGTTCACCTCATCGGTTCCGCAATGCTGTAACCGTGAAAATTATTGTATGGGGTCTACCGCAATTGTAACCTCAATGTTGGAAAAAAAAACAAATAGAACTGATTAATTTGGATGCCCAGGACTTATAGGCCTAAACCGAACTTCCGGGTTTTAGTATTGCTAGGGCCCATGGCCTTTTTCTTTGGCTGGTGTGAAAATCTCAATGCCTGCGTGGCAACCTCACTTTCAAGAGTGTGCTTTCCCATGCATTGTAGTTAGAATGCATTACCAATAGAATTACCAATGGAAAAACCACTAGAGACTAGTTTAACTGGGATATTTTTTCGATAGTCACGCGTTGTATTTCGAACTGAAAATACATCGAGCATTCGCATGAGATGTATTTATCTGCTAGGGAATGGAACGAGTGATTGAGAAAAATGATCTCTACTTAAATTGGCTTCGATTGGCATTTCAACGGGAATATCACACTGCATTAAAAACAAAATGGCGAGATCAAGGAAAACAAATATATGTGAGGTATCATATGTGATCAATTATCATTGGTATTACCATGGTTCGAACGAAGCCAAGTTAATAATTCATTTTGTGTTACGAACGTTTTGACTCACGCGTAGTTCAGTTTGTAGTCACCAGCTTCACCTTCCTCTGAAGATTTGAGGTTTGAAATTTGGGATTCCCGTCTCAAAAACACATCTTCGTCCACCATGTTGGAGGGAATTCTCTTCAAACGAAAGAAAAGTCCGTCATTAATGGAAATCCTTTTATTTTTTTATTTTTTTTGTCTGCCTGCCAGTACTGGTTGAAATGCGATGATCAAAATGTTTTAATTTGTTTTTGATCACATAATAAAAACGATCAGAAAGAAGGGAACTAAATTTTAATTTTTTTTTTAAGTTTGTGCTGTTAACCATCAACAAACATGACATATGCTTTGTGGAATACTTTGATCATTCACAATTTCATATGTAGAAAGGCAAGTGTTAGACTCATAAATTCGAATAACTGTATATAGCCTCAATAGCTAAATAATAACTAGATTTCCAGCAAATATGAGCTCAGAAATACTTCTTTTGGTCATGCGATAAATTAAATTTCATTCCAATCCGATCAGTCACCGAACTCCATCATGACTACAAAACTGCAGCCAATTAAACAACCACCATTTTGTAATGAGATGTGCGTTGTTGCAATCCATAGTTCACTCTGTCAAAAAATATTTGTCCTATGGCGACAAAAAGACGGGGACGCTAAAACTTGAAATTAATTGTTTTCGGTAGGCATCATGACCGGTTGTAAGGCTTCATGAAAAAAAAAAAACCTTTAAAATTCCAAAATGTCGCAGCTAAAGGTACGTAAAGATGAGCCAAGCCTGTTATGTTAAATTCGGACTCCATATCACTTTGAATCAGCATTGCCGTTACATCTAGTGTAGTATTTCTTTTTTTTTATTACGTTTAAAAAATGTATATTGTCGAACTTCCAGAAATTTCGTCTCGTGCTTTTGGATAAGGAAGCAGAAGATACGATTAAGTTCACTTATTGTACAGGGAGTAAGAAAAACGCTGAATCGTAGCATTAGGAACCCACTTCTTGGGTCAGAATCCAAATTAATAATGTGCATCAGTCGGCATTGGCATGTCCAATGATGGATCTATATATCCGTATCTGGAGCTATAATAGAGCTTAAGGCAACAACAACGATACGGGGTTTACTTTGGAGATATCCCACGCTTCCAGTCAAAGCTCTAGCACCGAAAGGTGAGAGGGACTATTTTGCTAGGTAATTCCGATCGCAAATGTCTAGGGTCCTTTCCATGACACAATCAGCATGAGCACGAGGCATCATAGAAACCATCTCTTCTCGAAAATGCCAGGGGTGGTTGAAGTTAGGCTCGAACTTGTGACCTCTGGCACATGAGATTCATGCTAACCACAGGATTCCTTGCCTCATGGACTATACGAGAATAGAAATGGCCGAACCAAATTGTCAACATTTTCGTTCCGAACATAGTTGCTGTTGCTGTTTAGACCTCTACATCACCTACCTTATCAGAACTTCCTTAATCACCTTCACCTTTCTTCGGCTTCGACTCGACAGACTCGTGGAGACCATATCCTAACTTTCCAAAATTTAAACGAAATAATGTCAAAACTGCCTAATTTTTTCTGTTTGCTGCTGCCAACACCAAGGGCCAAACAACCTAAGGTTTCTTGTCAATTACTCGAAGATAAACATTAAATATCACTTTTTCTCTGAAAGAATTGAGCCCCTTTTGAACACTCTTCCTCCTTATATATTGGCTGCCACCAGTCTTAACTGTTACCAAACGCGTTTAGACATGTTTTTTTCAATGTGTCCTCCTTGCTTTTTTTTCCTCATCGGGGACTGGTGGTTTTGCACCATCATTTTAACCTTGGTTCGGCTGTACTAATATTAGTATCATGTAGGACTAAACAAGTATAGACTGGTTTTTTTGTTTCGGTATCTGTATTACTACTGTACATGTGATCTTCTGGCGAGTTCAGGAACTGTCTGTTTTTGTTCTAAACAAAAAAATAACCATACAAGGAAGACAATGTAGATTTGGTTTCGCGCTTTCTGTTAAGACACTCGCTAGTGTTTCGCCCGCCAAGATTCACGCCTGTTCAGTCCAGATGACACATATAGGAGCATGGCGGCCACTTAGACACTTGTGTTTTCGGGCATCAGAGTCAAAATAACAATGTGACAAAAATGTTAAAATCTTGTTTGATGAGGTTTTAGCTGCCTGATAACACAAACGTGTAGAGTGGTGACACAGCCTAACGTTTTCTTGTTGAAAAGAAGGTGTCAATGCCGATATATTTTCTAAGTTGGTTCCGCTTATTAACTTCCATTGCTGTTATATTTAATCATGTAAGTTCCATGAAAAAAAAAATTTGATTTTATCACTGGTAAAAACCATACAAAATTATGTGACATCTCCCCAAAACAAAACTTCTTAAGGATTCCCATCAAGCTTCATCACCATTTGCAGTCGTGATATTAAAGACAAGTTCATTCGCCAAGTTAATCTCAACGACTACCACTTCAAACGTTGCATGAAATACATGAAATTATCGCAGCAAGCAATTTTCAGATTTTACATTTAATCTTTGAAGTCTTAGGTAGAAGGGTTACCGTGGCGAAAGGACTTGGCATTTGATATCCCGAGTTTAAACGACGAACAACATTGGCAGGAATCCAACAATAATTCGTGTTGTGCACTGCAAACCCCTGTGGCCTGTGGGTAGAGGCGAGCTAGACAGAGCCAATATCCTTTGATATGGCCAGAAGATAAAAATAATGTAACCCGCGTGTTGTATTCAATCGCACCATGCAATAATACATGGTTGTTATTCGGAATGAAAAACATCATTGGTTAATTTGGTGCGTGACTTCTTTGAAATCCGGGTACTGCAGACTTAGGGCCTTTGGGCTTCGTACGACAGAGGTGGTTAACTCTTGCTGAAAACCTTTGAACGGTTTACAGCATTGGTGACGGTCCGAATTACGAAGTAATGGCGAGCAAATGAAATCATCCACGTTTCCACCAAACCTGACATATTTAGAAACAAAAGTATAATGAGCTGTTAGACTATTAAAATAGTTCTTGGTGTGGATTCTTATATGACTTATCCATTTTCAGGCAAGACTTGATTCAGCAACTTTACTGAAGTGTGTTCGTTGGAATAGCGTTTCGGCCATGGAAGAACTAAAAGTAGGTGTTTTTCTCATGGTATTTTGAATTAATGTTGTGGCTAAGCACTGTAGCTGTAAAAGCAATCTTTTACGCTTTCGCGCTATTATCATTACTGTAACTACCGCTAAACGTCCTTATTGATAACTTGCCTCACGTTTGAAACCATTATTTGTTCCACCTACAGAGCGACCTGAAAAGCGTTGAAAAGATCCGCCCATTAACTTCTCAGATCGATCAGGACAACGTAGTGGCACAAATAATGACTTAGAACGTGAGACATGTTAACAACAAAGACATTCAGAGTGAGTTCCAGTGATTAAAATAGTGATTATAAAATGGATTGTTATGCGATGCGACTACTGGTTGGTTTAATAAATCCACCCAAAACAAAAACTGGTAAGAGAAGCCGCCAAGTTTACAAAAAGGGTCGGCCTTTCAAAGTAATGATATCATTCAACCAGGAGAAGGCCGCCAAGGTTAATCCTATTAGCCAAGTTAATCGCACATACTAATAGTTCGAAGGTTAAATGAAAACTAAAAGATTGCTACTAGCGGAAGCAATCTTCAAGTTTTCATTTAACGTTTAAAGTATTATTCGGTGCGATTAACTTGGCTAATACGTTATTACAGCAAATGTAATTAAAATGTAATTAGCAAATGTAATTAAAACTTAGTGGTCTTCCTGGTCATGCACACTCATTTTCAGTTTATTGACCTAAAATTCGAATGGCACCAGCACAAATTACGTGGGCACCGTAACTGTGTCCGCCATCTTTACCATGCTTTCTCCAACGGCTCAATGCGATTGCGAGTGTTTACATGCACAAAGAAGTTGCGATACGGATTCTGAAACCACCTCCGTGAAGCGCATTGGGGGAAAGCGCCACGAACGGGTGTTTACAAGACCGACGGAGGCGACACGGACGCGATGCGCATCGCTCTGAAGCGCTTCGAAGTGGTCACGTAAACGTAGTGAATGAATCGTTACGTGCATCGCAATTGTGGTCAACTTTAAAGCGATTGTTGCACGTGTTTTTACAGTAATTTATTTTCACTTTCTTCTTCTTCTCCTCCTTACTTTTGCCGGCTTGAGTATTACATTAGTAGATGTAGTGTATCCATGAGGTGTGCGAACCGCGCCGAGTCCCTGTGGTCGTGACGAATTAGTCAAAATGTTGCAGCCATTAATGGAAAGGGAATAAACACGAATCAAAGGTTAAAGAAATTGCTAAATTAGTTTAAACAAATCGATGAAAATTATACAGAAGTAAAGTAACACACAATAGCAAAAAAGTGAAAATCGGATGCTAGAAAAAAGTAAGATTTGCTAAGTCCTTTTCACAGCGATGTTTGAGTGTTAATTTATCTATTTCTTAACTTTCATTTGTGTTCATTTTCTTTTAACTAATAGTAGCAAAATTTATTTTGCTTAACGGAGTTATTGCTGCAACTATAGTCTTCATGGCGAGTTTGGTAAGTCGTTATTATTAGCTGGGAGGGTTGGCAAAGTTGGCAGGGGCGCCAGAATTGTGATTGACATTTCGTTGGGTTGGATCCTGGTTCATTATCTCAGTTAAATACAAGGTTTTAATGCAGGTTTACCGAATCTCAGCTATTTTTAGTGTATAATTTTCTCAGTTGTGTTGTTGTGTTTTCTTTATCCTATATGATTTTCAAGGATTTGTGCTTATTCATTTAACCTTATCTTTATTGCGTTACTGTTCGTTTGCAAAAGAACTTTCTTTGTGATGGTACAATTTAAACTCCATATTCGTGAAAAACAAAGAGTCCAATTTCCATCGTAGCAGTTCTCTTTATCAGTTTCAGTTTATCTTTCAGATCCAGTCGTTGGTTAACATGTTGAGTCAAACTGCAGTCGAAATCACATCAACTGGAAGACTATTTACAGTCAACATGTCAACATTTACTACGGTAGAGTAATCCGAGTTAACATTTATTTTGTCATAAATTTATTAAATTTCATGATGAAGGTTATATTGGGTAATATGTTAATAAAATAAATAGACATACGTCGCTCTAAATAATATAAAGGAAAACTGAAATAACCATCAGTGAAAAAATCATACACTAGAATAGAGTAGTACAGCAAGCCACCTTTATGATCTTATGTTTCATTTAACAGACGTGACTCGGTTTCGAACTGGCGGACCATTCCATCTCCAGATCATTGCCATACCAGCTTTGCTATATGCCCACTTGTACACTGGTATTTATTCTATGTTATTCTACTGTATAATTTTCGCTGATGGCTTATTTCCAATTTCGTTTATAATATTTACAGCGATTTATGTCTATTTATTTATCCCGATGAGTCTTATTAGTGTATATTGATATGTATTCCCTCTATATTGCCTATGACCAAGTACATCCGATCGACTGGAGTCCTGATCATGGTTGTGACCTTAATAACGGGTTCAGTAAGTTATCTTTATGTCAGTGGACAAGTGGCCGTATCAATAAACGCAGTGATCTGGAGATGGACTTGTTCACTGGTTTGCCAGGTCACGTCACTTGAATGGAACTTAAATACATAAACGTGGTTTACAATATTACGTTATTCCAGTGTAGGATATTTCGATGGTGACGTTAAGAACACATGTATGGCAAATGGTCCCACTCTGTGATAAAGAAGCCGTTTACATTGTTTCACGTTACGTAACGCATACACAAAAATCTAGACTGCTTGAGAACAGCCTTTTGGTTATTTCTATTTATTTTTTGCAAGGTTTAACATGTCTTGCAACTACTAAGGATAAACAGCAGTGATTTGTTAAAGGGACATTATTACTATGGAAGTCCTGCAAATGTTTTTCCTGCACCACCGTTTTATTGTAACTTCAATTGTGTGCCAAGTTTGGTTTCCTTCCCAATTACGTAATATTGACGGTATTGAGTGTGGACAGAGGCATTTCACAAAATACATTATTGGTGATAAATCACTATCTTATCAGGATAGCTTTTTAAAGTCAGGTCTAGATTCTTTGCAGTTGAGACGTTCACAAGCTGACTTTCACCTGACTTTTCCATTTTGCTCATTCTCACTATTTTGGATCTCAATGCTTTTTTTCACGGCCTAGCATGGTAGAGGCCATAATTTTAAACTCGTTGTGCCAAAATCAAAATTCAATCGCTGAAATATTTTCTTTAGTACTAGAATTATTAAAATATGGAATGCCTTGCCTTGCGATGTCGTCAATGCAGTCCCCCTTAACTCATATAAGTCTAGAGTGAGATAATTAGATCTTTCGCCTTTCCTCTTGAGAACCTACATGATTATCCAATAACGTATTTCACGTTTGTTCGTAGTTCAGAAGAAAATGCCAATTTGTTGCTTGTTTCAATGTTTCAACTTTGCTATTATTTGTAATTTACTGCATGGCGCTGTAGTTTGTTTTGTCACTCTCAATATTATTTTAGTAACTGTGGGCAGAGTCAACTAAATTAATATTGCGAGCGCTTCCTAATGTTATCAAGAACTTACGCCCACAACCATACACACATTTAAACTATACACTGTTAAAATTACCTGTAAAATTGCATTGCAAAGATCAGGTCATTTGCTTCCAGTTCGTTCATACATAAAAAAAATGTAAGGATAGTTCCAAATCGAAACCTGATCTGAATGAGGAGTATCGGCTTTGTGCAGTAAGGAGTCATATGTCCTCTATCATTACATCTGAAACATGTTATCGTATCTCTAATCATTATGCTTTACAATGCAACCAAAGCATTACGAACAAAATTCCGGAGACTAATTACCCGGTCTTCGTACTGTAATTTTGCGGATTTGTTTAACCTATGGAAATACGGATAAGTATATTTCTTATAAAACTTTAGTGTATGATGTGTTTAAAATGTCAATTTCGTGTCTTCTGTAGTGAACGCAGAAACCAAGTCCACCGTACTATCAGAACTAGCTTCCAATTAATTAAACATGAACAAAGTGCTTAATTTATTAATATGTTTAATATTTTTTCAATTTTCTTTTTAGATTGTGGGCACTATAGTCACTTATCTCATAGTACTGATGCAGTTTCGTTCAGAAGATGGAACTGAAAGTACAGGATTATACGGAAATACTACTTCGGAAAACTGTTCAGTTGTAGTCGTCAACAAGAATAAATACCGTATTTGTGCAATTGATGACTGAAGGCCGCAAACACTAGGGCTAACACTTTAACCTAATTTAACCTTGACGTCTTACAAAGATATATGTGTGCTGCTTAAACACGTAAATACATAGTGACGTTCTCATGAATTGATTAAACTGTACATAAATGAAGTACAGCTTAATGGTTACAAAACCAAAAATGTATACTAGTTACAAATTAGAAAAAGGCAGTGCTTTAAACTTTATTTTGATATAGAGTTCACATATATAAATTTATATAATGCCAGTTTGTCCATCACTGCTCTGAATTTTCTTTAGATTACTTTCTTAAACAAGTAAAACTCATGCAGTGACCAACTAAACTAAAAGCTTTTGCTTTCATCAAAAGTGCCATCACACTTCAATTGTTTTAAACCAATTTGTTTGATGAATCGATAAGCAAAATGGCAAAAAAATGTTTTAAGAACCAATGCTGAACATACCATCTTGTAGTGGATATCAGTGGCACGAATATTGTTCACAGAGAATCAACAGAAAAAATAAGATACCAGTTAGAAGCATCTACAATTGCAGCTAATAAGCTTAGAACTATGAACACAATAAAACATTTTGCTCATATGGAGAAATGGCATGAAGTTTATAGCAAACTTCCCATGGTGGTAAAATAAAGATCAGTGGGGTTGTTTGCGTGATGATCTGCAAGATGGCGGCATGTCAGGCCGCGTTTGTAAAATTGCGTCTGTTTTAATCATTTATCTCGAGCGTTTTGTAAGTATTGTTGGTTTTTTAGGCTGTCAGGTGCGAGTGTTTGTGGTTTTTAGTAAATACCATTGTTTTTATCTTGTAGGTGAGCAAGAAAGTAACACAACTTTCGAAAATTAAATTTGTTGTGCATTTGATGAATTTGTGGAGTCCTCACTGCGTCCAGGAGCAGCCTACTTTTACCAATTTTCTTATGCTCCACAAAATAATCTGCTTATAAATGCCTTTTTAAGTTGTCACACGGCCTCTCAAGAAGTTTTCATATTAAATGTATCATTTTACTAACTGTTCTTTTTTTGAGTTGTACGGGACGGAAAGCCAACGGGCTCGAGATTGGTTCTTTTTTGAGCGGTAACTAACACCCTCGGTCGACAGTCGTGTGAACAGGTAAATAAGACCACTAGCCACGAATAGCTGCCTTGAACGATTAGCTAACACAATAATTTGCTAGGGAAGCAATTAAGCGTCAGCAGCAGCAAGAGCTGTCGTTGTTGTTTGTTTTCAGGGAGCACGGACCCAAAGAAGAATTCAGTTTAGTTGATTTAATAAGGAGCTCGGATCTCTAAAACTTACACGCATTAGTATTTTTTTTTGTATTTTTTTATTGTATTGCGCCCATTTTAATACAAAATGGTCGCCATGTTGGATTTTGGACTGGTTTCAGGTAGCACCCCTTTCTAAAGGTTTCTCATGAGTGTGGACATGAAGCACTCCGGAGATTATGTTATTCACAATTATGTTATAGAGTCGGTATCAGAGCTCTGTTTGATATCGGTTCGGTATTGTTTCGGACTGATCAGCTAAAAGTGGAATATGTCAATCTCGTCTATTCATGCTCGTTTTCTTTTGACACTTCTTAAGTAAAATGCAAGAGTGCATTCGGCGTGATTCCCGTGAATAAAATATCTGTTTTATAAGTTTTCACGGAACAATAATCTATATAAGTTTAAATACTGTAAAAAAAAATTAAGATAAAGGTTTGTATTTGAGGACTACTAGGCCTTTTGCCTGGAATACTTTCTGCTGCCTGTAGTGTATCTATAATGTACTTTGTTGGTACACTAGCAAATACTGCGTGGGTTAACTACGGCATAGTAACGACAGACACTGTTGTGTAGGCTACAACTAAAGAGACAATTTACCTCTGTTAATGCTTGGTATATATACATAGCAAGTTACAGGGTCGAGTTGCATAGCTACCTAGCAGTGTGTTAGGGAATATTAGGAAGGTTAACATTATGGACCTAACTTGAAGATCACAATTGTGGTGTCTCACTGACGGCACCACAATACAGAGAACGAAAGAAAAAAAAAATGAAAAAAAAATCTTAGCCTAGCTGAAAAATAAAGTATGTATTATTTCGAAGGCAAGATGTTTTTTTAGCACTCTGTCTAGTTTTAAGAAATTACATCACTGTTGCGCTTTCAAAGGAGAAAAAAAATAAACATTTTGGAAAGCTGAGTAAAAAAATCAAGATGTACAGCATTAGGCGATAAATTAAATATTTTAATGAAGCCTGTCTGAAAATTTGACAGCTTGAAATTTAGTCATGTAGCATTAACATTACTTTTTAACCGAACAATCAATCACAGTTAAGTTGATAAGTAAACCGTTTTTTTTTCAATTTTTTTCTAGCCACCAATCTCGCAGCTATATTGTTACGACGGCAGCTGTTGTTGCCTGGGTGCAGATTAGAATAGCACCGGTTTTTCCTGTTGTGGCTCCACAACAGCATTGTTTTCCGATGCGGAAGGAATTTCACAAGAAAATAAACAAAAGAAACATAGTGATAAAGACTAGAAATCTATTTTTCTCACGGATAACAATTTACATGACACGGTTTCCAATTTTAAGGAGGACAAATTAAAATAAACGCGGTCTGTTCCACGCACAGTTAACTTGAACAAACATATATTGCGAGCCTCGCAGGTTTTAAAAAAAAATCCTCATCGGACTTACAATTAACCAGTTACAAACGTAAAACGAAGAAGTGTAGTAGCCACACAAATTAATCAATTATTTACGTTACAATTCAGCTTTCTTTGGCTTAGCTTCAAGATGGCCGCTCCCTTGTACGTGGACGCTATCGAAGTGACGTGAGATAATGGCTAATTTTTCTGCCTAACGGTCGACTCTACTGAGACTAACAGACGCCACACCGATAATTAGTTTTTTGTCCTCCCTGAAACACTAATTTATAAAACTAATTTTCAAAAAATAACGTTGCAATTCTTGATTTCCTTCTGACGTGTGCAGCGAGTGAGTGCATTTTTTTTTGGCTGAAATTCCTCATAACCGTCAACAAATCAAAAGTAGAATGTGAAACAAACCGTTCAGGTCACAATCCTGTGCATGAAATGTGATATAGGCTACATCTATTATGCACCTTGAATCCGAAAATCGTATTTATTCGCACGAACGCTCCTTTTTTCAATTAGTTGTTGTGGTCATTTTCGTGTTTAAAAATGCTCTTGAGATCCCTCTAATAGCCCTAAATGGACATGCTTAGGATTTTCTGAAAGGTGGGGATCTAGTCTTTCCATCAATCCTAACAGAAATTGTTCAACTTAGATAGGGACCGTCCTATGCCAATTTAAAGGTGAAGAGGTAATGGAGTAGCGGTAAAAGCGTATATTGATGTTCTAATTCAAAGTGCTCGTGTGAACCCCCTAATAGCTCGAAATGGACATGCTTAGGATTTTCTGAAAGGTGGGATCTATTCTTTCCACCGATCGTAACCGAAATTGTTTAAATTAGATAGGGACCGTCCTACGCCCATTTAAAGTGACGAGGTAATGGCGTAGCTGCGAAAGCGTATACTGATTTTCGAATACAAAGTGCTCTTGCAAGCCCTCTAATATTTCGAAATAGACAGAAAGGATCCCCACCTTTCATAAAATCCTAAGCATGTTCATTTACGGCTATTAAACGGCTCCCAAGAATATATGAACACAAAACTCACTATAACAACCAATTGATAAAAGCTTGCTTTTAATACGATTTTGGAGTTCAAGGGTTGCTTTTACGTAAAAGATGTGTATCACATTTCCTGTACAGAATTGTGCCCCGAACGTTTTTGTTTCAAATTATGCTTTTGATTTGTTGACGGTTAAGGAATTACAGCAAAAAAAGAAAAAAATATTTTTGGCGGATTTATCACCCTCTCGTCCTCAGATGGTGGCCATTTTAGACCTATAATTCCGCCACTTAGAATTTTCTAGCCGTTTAGTAAGTTGTTCAGCATGTCTTTCTGGGTCAGAAACAGCAAAGTTTACCTCTATTACAATTACTTCAGGGTATAGGTGTAAATTGCCTAGCCCATTACATCGATAACTGTTCCTGATTGAAACCAAAAACAAAAGTCCTTTCCGTCAAATGAGAACCAACTTCCAGCTAAAGATGTCCAGAACAGTATTACGTGTGATAATACCATGACATTAACATTATTATGCACAATATTATGTTTAACATTAACATTAAGACTTATCTTGTGCGACAATAACAGTTAAAATGCTTCATATCAACTAAACCATTATTCCAATAGAAAAAGTAAATAGGACATGTTTTGTAGGAAATTTTATGTACTTTAATTTTGTTCAGAATCGATTTTGTCGTAGGAGTGACGAGTAACGAGATATATGCGAAAAAGAACATCCCGAAGCCATTTTTCCAAGATGGCGGCTATTTTAGACCTCTTCTGCCACTTAGATTTTTCTAGACTTTCAGTATGTTGTTCAGCAGGCCTTTCTGAGTCAGAAACAGCAAAGTTTACTTTTATTACAATTAGTTCCGGGTTTCGTCGTTTTTTACCAACGGGATTGACTAGCCTATTATAGCTCACACTCTTAAAATGTAAAGCTTTGATACTTGAACAGATTTTTCCTTGATTTTTATATGACACGAATTTACGGTCCTACTCTTCAATAGATATAACACAGTAAGGTAAGCAAATTTCATTAGCTACCTACAAAATAAGCTAACTTATTATGACGTCGTAAAAAAATTATCACAAAGACTTCGTTTGGACCATTCGTTGTTGGCTGTTGCTAGCTAGAATTCACTTAACGATTGGTATCTTCCGATCGAACAGCGTTTAGATAAACTTCATCTTAAATTGCAGGTAAGGAATTTTAAGTTCTCTGAAAAGTACGGGATGGTATTAAAATAATATCACTATTTTGTAAGGCAATTTTTCATTCGTTGAGCAGTGATATTTGTAGAGAATAATGCTAAAAAATTAATAATTTTCTTTTTAAACTCATATTCACTAGAATACGTCAGAAGACTCTAGGCACCAGTCAGGTCTCCCTTAGGGGTCACAGTGTTGCCTTTTCATTCGCTTTAGGTCTAACGCACAAAGCATCATAAAAAAAAAGTGGCTCAAAGATGGTGCTGTCTGTCTACCCCGTTATTTGCGATCGAAGCTATTAAATGTGAAAACTGAAAGATTTATTTTCATGCATCACAGAACTAGTAAGATACGAACCTAAAAAATATATATAATATGTGATGGTAAAATAACACCCAGCTTACATCAAAGCCGCCAAAGCAGAAACGTATGGGTATTTTGTCCTTGCGCACAGATATACGAACTGCCCATATGTTAACAGATTGCAGTTTACACTTAATTATCGTACGGTTCCTAACTTCCACAATGCTAAAAACGCGCATCGATATCTCCCGTATCACCACACTTTACAGTGCATGATATTCATATCGCCACACTAGTGTGGTGATATCCAGGGCCGTAGGAAGGGTAAGGCGAGCAAGGCGCCCGCCTAGGGTACCGCTTTCCTGGGGGCGCCGTGCCAAATTCCTTCCAACTGTGTAACGGTGGAAGTGGGTGATAAAGCACAAATATTCATTTTTTCTTTAATGATTAGATGCTGTAACTGAAAACTGAAATTCCAAAAAAAAGTATATAGAAACACTTCCTTGTATTTGCTTTTCAAGGGGAGGCTTGCACCCAAAAAAATGGAATAATTGGGGAAAAAAAACCATTTTTTGATTCCGGTTAAATGATTTATTTTGAAGTGTTTAATTTTAGTTTGTTACAGCGGAATAACGTATTCTCTTGTCTTTATTACCTCAATTGAGGTTTTTTGATCAGTTGGCAAGCAAAAATTATCATGAAATCGCGTTTGTTCAATGAAGAACACGCTTGGTTTTTTTTATTCGTTAATGTTTGTTGACTTCAATCACTTCCACTGCCTAGTACAGGTCTCTCTTATTTACTAGGAGTGATTAGTATTTACTAATGTAAGCCTTGGGGGCGCCGCTCAGTTGGTTCGCCTTGGGCGCTAAGGGGGCTAGCTACGGTCCTGGTGATATCCCATATGAATATAAAGTGTGATGCTATGGGATACCAGTGTGGTGAAATGGATGCCATGGGTAAGTGTGGTGATACGACATTGCCAATACTTTCATAAGGTAGAATTCCTTAATAAAACCATGCAAGAATTAATTTAATTTTTTTTTTGTGTCGACCAAAAGTTTCCAAATAATCTTTCCTACAAAATAAAATCGCACCTTCGTTCCTGGTTTGGAAAAAAATTGACACCCGTGTTCCATTATTAAGAAACAAAGATAAAAGCTAATTAATTCACGCATGGTTTTATAAACATTTTGAAATACAGACAAAATTGAATACCTTAAATACTTACTATCCCCCCACCCCCCACACACAAAAAAAAAAACAGCTGCCGACTGCAAATCACAAAATTACGTGAACTTGCGTCGGCCTTTCGAAAACACCAACTGAAATAACATATACGAACTATACATGAAATTTCAT
>JAHWFP010210744.1:0-12915 GCA_023313725.1 Lithobius niger
CGATTTTCCAGTTAGACGATTATCCCTCGCCCCGCGCGAGCGAGGCAAGGACATTAGACGATTATCCATTATACGAACTTCCAGTTAGACGATAATCCATTATACTAATTTCCAGTTAGACGGTTTTCCATTATACAAATTTCCTGTTAGACGACTTTCCGTTATACTGTTATACGGTAGTTCTTCCAATTATGCGATTTTCCAGTTAGACGATTATCCCTCGCCCCATCAGAAACCGCAGTTAGACGTTGATCCAGTTAGACATTTATCCATTATACGATTATCCATTATACGATATTCCGTTTAGATGATTTTCCATTATGCGATATTCCGTTTAGACGATTTTCCAGATTATTTATTTATGCAAATATTAGACAGTTATCCCGTTAGACGATTTTCCAGTTAGACGTTCGTTCGACGCCCCACGGGGGAAGTCATCTAACAGGATATTCGTATAATGGAAAATCGTCTAACTGGAAAATCGTCTAATGGGATAATTGTCTAATATGTGCATAAATAAAAAATCTGGAAAATCATCTAAACGGAATATCGTATATTGGAAAATCATCTAAACGGAATGTCGTATAATGGATAATCGTATAATGGATAAACGTCTAACTGGATAAGCGTCTAACTGCGGTTTCTGATGTTATATGTATAGCCGCAGCGAGCACATTAGTGCGAGCGAGGCAGAGACATTAGACGATTTTCCATTATACGAATTTCCAGTTAGACGATTTTTCATAATACTGTTATGCGGTATACGTTCTTCCAGGGGCGAGGAATAATCGTCTAACTGGAAAATCGCATAATTGGAAGAACGTATACCGTATAACAGTATAACGGAAAGTCGTCTAACTGGAAATTCGTATAATGGAAAACCGTATAACTAGAAATTCGTATAATGGATTATCGTCTAACTGGAAATTCATATAATGGATTATCGTCTAATGTCCCTGCCTCGCTCGCGCTACCGCGCTCGCTGCGGCTATACATATAACATCAGAAACCTCAGTTAGACGTTGATCCAGTTAGACGTTTATCCATTATACAATTATCCATTATACGATATTTCGTTTAGATGATTTTCCATTATACGATATTCCGTTTAGATGCTTTTCCAGATTTTTTTTTAGGCAGATTTTAGACAATTATCCCATTAGACGATTTTCCAGTTAGACGTTCGTCCGACGCCCCCGTTCTTCCAATTATGAGATATTCCAGTTAGACGATTATCCCTCGCCCCGTATCATATTTATTTTAATAGGATTTCGGTTGCTCCATCACTTAGTGTCTGTTTAGTTATTTTTAGCTTCTTTCCACATCCGACACTACAGATGTGAGCCATTGCCGCCGACTAAAAATGAAACGGCACGTTTGTGACGGTGGTGAGGGTACCGCCGCTTATAATTCTGACATTGTTTACAACAATAATTACTGCTGCGCGAAGTACCTTCCCTAAATTACAAATGTTAATAATAAAGCATTTAATTGTAAGCCGAACAATCATCAGAGCGATAGTTTTTAACAATACTCAAAAGATTCAGCAGGTTGGGAATGCTGCCGCTGGTCAAAGACTTGACAACGCCACCAACGAAAATATTCAGGCGCACACCTCTATGACGCACAGCAACAGCGATATGAAAACCATATTATAATCTATCACAATATTGTAGGTCAAAAAATGTTAGCTCTTAGGCCTACTTTTAGCCTTTAGGCCTAATTTTTAGTTGTCATCTTTATTTCGTAAGTAGCAGCTGCGTCTGATATTAGGCTTATTCATTAATGCGCCACGGCATCGAGACTATACACGTTGCAATGGTAACGAGGAGTCTTTCAACTATAAGCCGCAGCCATGTTGTTGTTTCGTGGTGTGGTGCAAATACATCGTCTCATGTATACTTTGGTTTTATATGTATCACTTCGCCATGATACGATGATTTAGGTTTCATATTTGGGATTCCCATCACTAGTGTAAAAGCTAGTTTCGTCGCCATGCTGAAGGTTTTCCCTCCAAGTATTCTTTTTTTCAAATGATGCTAAGGTGTATCGCCACTCCCACTCGCCACTCCTAACGGAATCCGTCTGTTTTTTATGGTGGCGATGTTCCAGTAGTGGTTAAAATGCCACAATCAAATGTTATTATTTCATTGAGTTACGTCGAAAAAGGTTAACAGCTAGAAAGAAGCAACCAAAATTTAATTTGCCGTGTTTTTTTAAAGTTCACTTGACTACCACCAGTATGGTGTATGCTTCGTCGGAATTCCTTAACTATTCACGACTGCAAATTTACAATGGTGAGTGTTACAGGTTTTGAACTTTGGTTTAACGCTTTTGCACGTCAATTTGACACTTTTGTACTTGGATTTAACACTTTTGTACTTCAATTTAACGTTAGGGATTTCAAATTAACACTCTTGTCTTTGGATTAAACACACTTGCACTTGAATTTAACACTTTTGCACTTGAAATTAAAGCATTGAAATAACTTATTTCATTTTATAAGCTGTAAAGAATGTGAAATTATACGAATTATGCTTATACAGAAATTTTTACTAATTGTTTCTGTAATGTAATTTCGCTGCAACGCTACCGAAATTCTACAAAATATCCTACGGCGCTTTAAATAACTGACGACTAAAAGCGGCGTTTGGAGCGTTTGGAACCAAGCTGGTTTATGCAAAGATCTAGCGAATGAGTGATGATTCACAAGGATATTTGGCCAGTAGTGGGAGTAGCGAAACTGGTGTTAGAAATCTTGACAGAGTATTACCCTTGAGTATTAACAAGAACTTAAATTCGACGTACGTACGGCAGCTATAGAATTGAATTGAATTTTACTAGAGCTGTGGCCCTTAGCCAAGCGCTCTGTCCAAACGACAAAAACACAAAACAACAACTAAACAATTACCGCATCAACATTTAAAGAGCTAGACGTTACGCCAGAGCAAGTAGTACTAAATAGTGGGCCCGCCAGGAAAGCCACGGATCGGACGACGACGAGTCGCAAGGGGCAGCTATTCAAAAACATCAAATGAATCAAAATTATTGTTGAGCTTGTAGCTGACGAAAGAATTCACAAGGAGGAACTGTATATTACATTAGGGAAAAAAGTAAATAATACGAAAATATCACTACTGTTTTTTTAATATCACTCACTGCACTGCATTTTTACAGTATTATAGGTGGCAGACATTTACAGAATTTGTAACGACACTGTTTTCTCGAAAGGAGAACCGAGTGGGAAAACCTTAAAAAAAAAAGGAGGCCGGAAGCCAATATTTACACGAGCATAAACTAGACAGATAATAAATTACGTGGAAGCATACAATGAGAAGCGCCTCGTACACATAAAGTGTGAGGGTGCGCAAGCCGCCACAGCTTGCCTTGGACGCACACCTCCCGGTGTTATCATAAGCGGCAGCGTCTGCATGTGAGCACGCGAATATAGTGGTTGGTTGGTTGTAAGAAGCCACGAAGGCTCGATCAAGACTTGTTATGAATATGTGCAGTAAAGACGTTAGAATACCCAATTGTGAGTCGTTTTTCCTGTGGAGGTAAAGCCTCTCACACAAGCCTACGCAGCATAAACCACCTAGTTTCGTTTTCACTTCAAACGCTGCTCCTAATCGTCATACGACATTTCGTAGAGTTTCGGGAGCGTTGCAGCGAAATGAGTATATTTTTTATAATTTCACATTCGTCATTTCAATGCTTTAATTTCAAGTGCAAAAGTGTTAAATTCAAGTGCAAAAGTGTTAAATTCAAGTGCAAGTGTGTTAAATCCAAAGACAAGAGTGTTAATTTGAAATTCACAAACGTTAAATTGAAGTACAAAAGTGTTAAATCCAAGTACAAAAAGTGTCAAATAGACGTGCAAAAGCGTTAAACCAAAGTTCAAAACCTGTAAAAATAAATTCGAAAATTTATAATTTCTCCTGTAATAATTGTTCAATTTACAAAATATTTTTGCTCAGCAATACTAATTGGGGTCTCAAGCGTTGTACCAAATTTTATTCCAATCCGATCTTTCGTTTGGACTCCACCCAAACTAAAAATGTGCAACCAACCAACATTTTGCAATTAGCTGTTCGTTATAGGCTACGCTTCGCTCGCTTCGTCGACAAATTTAACCAAATTCAGCAGATTAAACGAGTCGGTAAATTTAATAAGTCGGCAAATATGGTTTACACCCAACCAAATTTTAGCCTCATGCAACGTCCTTGGTAACTATAAGACATTACCTGGCGATTATTGCTTGCGAATTTAGGTGTTCCATCACGAAATTCGTCTTTAAGGCGATCGTGCGAACTAGTACATAAGACGGACTACAGAAGTTCCACCAGGAACTTGCCTGGAATTCCACTAGGAGTATCCATGTTCTAATGTATCTAGTCAATAAAAAGAAACAGGCTTCGGATCAATACCGGGTTTATCCGACTCCCAGCAACCATTCAATTTACATTGAAGTAAAATCGCATGCTTCCTCCTCCGTCCTGTCTTCCAAGCAGAATTACGAAAACAAACTTCTCTCCTAAAGCATGAAAAATCATAAGAAACCCTTTGCATACATTAGCAACAAACAAGTCCCTACAATTCCTAACAGTGTCTGTGCCTCCAAATGGTGTTAATTTTGAAATTGCTTTGGAATTTACCTCCTTCTTTCATTCTGTTTTCTATCCTCGACAGCCTAATTCCAGTTCTCCGTTTCCCCATAAAGATTCATTCCTTTCAGACTTCAATATTACGTTTGCTGAAGTCTTTTCCCATCTTACTGCCCTAAAAACCTCAACTTCTCCTGGTTCTGATTTACACCATCCATTTCTTATCAAGAGCTGCATTTCCTCTCTTTCTATCCCACTTTCAATTATTGTTTCCAAACGTATTTCTGTAGGTACTTTTCCAGATTCGTGTAAAGGTGCCATTGTCATTCCCATTCATTGAGAAGCATTAACAACTCGGACACTCTTTGAGCCTTTGTAGCGACGACCAAAAATATAACATTCCATCCGGAATACTAGGCTTAACTTGTTTCTCGAAGAACAGCAACTTGATATTTTCATAAACAGGAATTAGTCTTCTATTTCAAAAATTAATGATATCTTCAAGTTTTAAGTTAATCATTTTACTCTGCAAAACAAAGGTGGAGTCGGCACTCGGTGTCGATTTCACAGCAAACTTTTGGTTCAACGTTAAAACCCTCCATATAATGAAGACGGATTAACACAAAAATGGGTTTAAAGTTATAGTATAGTACTGACGGGTCGGAAAGTACAATGCACTTACTTATTTTTTTTAGTCCTAAAGGCAAACGCTGGGTCAAATTCCGCCAACCACAATGAGTCAACTCAAATCGGGGAAGGCCACCTCTAAATGGAATATCCAATAACCCATGGAAAGTCTGCACTGGAAGAATTAATTGTCCTCCCTTGGTTAAGGACCAACCCTAACCGAGGACAGTCGACCGTAGCCACCAGACCACCTGAACAAAACGTCTAGGCGAGTACATGCACTAATTCATTTTTATACGCGTTACGCCTTTGCAGTTCAAGCCGACACGCATCGCACTAAAAATAGACTTACATGTAAACACAAATTATAAATAGAACACATAAAATTTTAAAATACAGATTGTAATAAACTTCGCATTTAAGCGAAAACATTAAACCACGCAAATATAAATTTTAACGCTCATAATTCACACTGCAAATTACATTCATTGAGTTTTATATCAAAACGAGAAGATTAGCGTCGCCTGAGGTGAGGAGGGGGGGGGGGGGGACGGTGGCTTCGTCAGTTGTAAACGAAAAGTACCCACAAAACATCTTCACAATGTGAACCTACTGAAGTGGGCCATCCAAAATGGCATCTCTTTCATGCTATATAAACTTAAACCCTCGGGTACGATAAATCTAAATACAAATACTCCCTCGGTTCTACGATATTATATAATATGGTACCAAAATACGTGATGTTGGAATCATCATTGATTCTCACGAAAAACTTCATTCTCAGGTTCTTGCTGCTACTTCTAAAGGTAGACGCACTGGTAATTTTATTCTCAAGTATCTCGCCTCATCTAGTCCTTCCAAGTTAAAACTAATTACCAAATACTATGTAAGACCCCATTTTGATTACTGTATTAAAGCATTGAGACCATTTTATCGGAAATCTTATCAAATTCTTGAACGCACCTTTCGGTATTTCACCAAACGTTCTGTGTGCCTTTCTGCTCTTCCCTACAACGAAAGGCTGGCACGCATTGGTCTTACTTCCCTTACAGTGGGGATTTCCAGTTGAGGTCTAAACACGACCGGGCGTAATGTAAGCCCCGGCCTAGCTAGACCTCGACCTCAGGAATAAGCTTCGGACCAAATTTACTGGTGATTTCAATGCTAGTCTAAGTTGGGGACTGACTAGTACAGTACTAGCTAGACCCCGACCTTTAGCCTAAAGTAGTACTGGGTAATCCTGGCGATTTCCATGTTGAGGTCTAGCTAGTACAGTACTCTGATTGGTTAATCCCTTCAAGTGACGTCATATCACCTGTAAACAGTATCAACGCGTTTGGCTGCTCCAAGATAAGTCGAGATTCATGTATCAAATTGTTTTCAAGCAAATTTCGCTGATTTTTCTTATTCGGTTTTCAGGATAGCAGTTTTCGTAAAAACTTAATTGTGACTGAATCAGTTTTTAAAAAATATTTTCTTCCCAAATTTATCAGATTTCAGTTTAAATTACATAAACAGGCCCGTAGCTAGCTAGCCATTGACGATTGGGGGTTGGGTTAAGGATATATTTTTGACGTGTAGGCTATATAGCCTAATGAATGCCAATGAACTGCTGTGTGCAAGCATAGCAATAGGGGAGAAATATTTTTCTAAAGGACTGACAAGAGCTGAAAAATAGTGAAATCTTTGGTCAGTTTTATCCTAAACGACCTACAGGGTACTGCTGGAAAAAACTTGCACATTTTAAAGCAACAACATGTTCCAGTTTTTTAAAAATGAAAAAATATGGGAAAAATGGCGAAATCTTTCACTCAGTTTTGTTCAAAACAATTTGAGGTATTATTGGAGAAAAACTTTTAAATATAATATGAAATCGACATGATTCATTTTAATTTTTTATCCCTTGATTAGGGATGTTGGGTAAATGTTTCCCTCATTTAGTGTCCTTTGGGTCACTTTTTTCTTTTAATTTGAGATCTTATGGACTCTTATTGTCAAATTGTACCTTCGAATTTTTTTTTGGAATTTTTAACAAGTTTGTTGTATAAAAAATGGAATTGTTTCTGCATTAATACAAAAGGATCTTCAAATCGTAGTAACGATACGTTAACAGAAAAACGACTACAGCAAATCAAACAGCCAACTCAATTTTCCAACTCAGTTTTTAATTTTGCCAACTATACCCGGTTTTCATGAAGTACGGATTTAGTTCACGTTCTGTTTTAACTAAAACAATGGCAGAATGGGCTAGCAGAAAAACTAGTGAATGAAATTTGGGACATTTCACGACTTCAGACGGCGAAAACTTGGCAGAAATCGTTTAATGAGTTTTGTCTTATGCAGTTTTGTTAACGTTTCTGCCTTACTTGAGAAAGTTTTTAAATCCTGGCAGTGATGTTGTGTTGGAATATTAATACATATATCAGTAACTCCCCTCCCCCCTCCGAAATACTAGTTAGGAGTTACTCCTTACAGAACCGCTATCTGTGCACTGTCTAACAGAGAAAGGCTACATGAAGTAAAATAGCCAAGTCAATTTTTAATTTTGCCAACTGTGTGTGATTTTCGCGAAGTTAATCTTATCAAGACTTTTAACTTGGCGGAGATACAGTTCAAAGCATATTTTATTATTAGTTTCTACATTATCTATGATATTTTTAAGCCACAGTGGTGATGGGCTAACAGGCAAACAAAACGGCTCTTTTCCCGCTAGGCACAGCCTAGCTCTGAGTTCGCATACTAGTCTGGTAGCAGGGCCAAAAACCTGGAAGTAAGGTCCGCCCAATGTTTCTGGTGTTTTGTGTTTCTTCAAGACATACTTAATGAAATTCTGCAGGATGCCACTTTGTCACCCTTGCGCAAATTTAAATATTCAAGATGGCGGCCAAGATGGCTGAAAAATCATATGTCGGCCATATCTTTGCATATAGAACAGACAGGATAATCATTTTGGTATCTAATACTATGTTTTCAGGGTCAGGAAATACTAATACTAATAATGTTTTAATTGACTTGTTGATAAAATATAAGGGCTGGTATCACAGTCACGTTCGATCTTTTGCTCATTTTCAACTTTCAACTGCTATTCTGACGTTTCTAATTTAGGTGGACGATTCCAATTCGATTCATTCGAAGGAAGACATTTCCAGGGACGTTTTTATGGGGGGGGGGGGGAGGGTGCGGCTACAATGTTTGGCCAGTTGGCAAATCAGTCAGAAAAATTGCATAATCTTTTGGCTAGATGGAAAATCATGTCGCTAAATTTCTGGTTTACAACCCTCCAACTTTAATCTTCCTGACGTCTCTGGACATTCTGACCTTTCGAGTGAACCTAATTACAAACGTTAAAATAGCAGTTGAAAATTGAAAAATCGAACAGTGGCTGCGATACCAGCCCCTAGTAAAAATTTTATAAAATAAAAGGTCCCTAACAATGACAAACCCATTTATTTACCCTTGATGCAAAGAAGACAGTCCCACCTTTCGAATGAATATAATTGGGTCTTTCACCTAAATTAGAAACGGCAGAATAGCAGTTGAAAGTTGAAAATAAACAGAAGTGTTACACCAAACATAAGTGTTACGAAAGCTAATAGAAAAAAAAAAAAGCATCTGAAATGTTACTTTCAAACTGACCGAAGGATGATAATGATTAACCAGTATTCATGGAAACGAGACTTGGCAGTGAAGTTTTAGCCGAGCTTGGCAACTCGACAACTTGAATTTTCCAACTGTATTGTCCGTCTTCTTGGACGGTTGGGGGAAGGGAAGAGGTTCCCCCCATCCCCGGGGTTGCTATGGCCCCGGTACGAATTAGTTATGTTAATATGTTAATACTTCGAAACCCTAAACCAATTCACATTTACGAACTGAAAATTATGTATCCTTATTGGAGAAAGGGAAAATTATCATCTCCTATTGACCTGACGACAACCTTTAACCAGAGGGACACTTGAGTTGAACTGGTGGGGAAATGTACCCCTGAAATCAAACTTCATACCAACACTCACGTCGTGCAGTGAAGCATCGCTTTCGAAAGACGTGGTTAAACTTCAACTTAGACCATGGTGTGCCTAGGTCTAAATTTTATCCTTAGTCCCAGGCCTAACATGCTCATTCACCCGAGGATTATCGCTAAACCTGATTGGAAATCACCGATTTTTTCAGCTTGGGACTAACTGCTCCTATTAAGTTAGGCTGCAGCTTAGGGGCTCTACATTCCGTAACCCTCAACTTAGTTCGCCTTGGAAATCTCCGGATATTCGTGATACCAAACTTACGCCCGAGATTAACTGTAGACCTTAACTGGAAATCCCCACCGTTATTCAGACATGCAAAGTAAGAGATAGAACATTTTTAATGAAAGTTTTTAAAACGCTCCATGCATGCCGATTGCATGCCGATTGCATAACATATCCCAGCTAGCATCGATTGGCACAACATCAAAAGTGAACTTGACTGCAATCGAATAGGGCACATACCTATACGACCGTAATTAAAGTCTGCATAACCTGTACCAATGCCCCTATGTGCTGTTATTTTCTGGTTAGTCATCTTTACTATGTGCGATGCTTTTTTACAGATTTTTACAGCTACGCATATAAATGGCTGCATGTACATTATTGGCAGTTCTTCCGTGCAGGTAACCAGAGTATCGACACTCGTTGATTATACCGAACTTATAAGTTAGTACCACTCTTCTATGAAAAGGAAAGTAATAAAACTAGTGTTATGTTGGTGTGCGCGTGTTAGTGATTTTAAACTGGACTTTTGTGTAATCACTAAAATGGGATTATCACAATAAAGAATGGTGTAAAGCTTTAGGCTACTTTCGGTGGGGATTTCCAGTTGAGGTCTAAATACGACCGGGCGTAACGTAAGCCCCGGCCTAGCTAGACTTCGACCTCAGGACTAAGCTTCAGACTAACGTTACTGATGATTTCAATGCTAGTCTAAGTTGAGGACTTACTAGTACAGTACTAGCTAGACCCCGACCTTTGGCCTAAAGTAGTACTGGGTAATCTTGGCGATTTCCATGTTGAGGTCTAGCAAGTACAGTACTCTGATTGGTTAATACCATTCCTGTGACGTCATATCACCTGCAAACATTATCAACGCTTTTGACTTCTCCAAGATACGTCGAGATTCGTGAATCAAATTGTCTTCAAGCAAATTTCGGTGATTTTTCTTATTCGGTTTTCAGGATAGCAGGTTTCGTAAGAACTTAATTGTGACTGAATCATTTTTTAAAAATATTTTCTTTCCACATTTATCAGATTTCAGTTAAAATTACATAAACAGGCCCGTAGCTAGCCATTGACGATTTGGGTTGGGTTAAGGATACATTTTGGGCGTCTAGGCTATGTAATGAATGCCAATGAACTGCTGTGTGCAAGCATGGCAGTAAGGAAGAAATTTTTTTTTTCAAATGGACTGTCAAGAGCTGAAAAATAGTGAAATAATTGGCCAGTTTTATCCTAAACGACCTAAAGGGTATTACTGCAAAAAACTGCACATTTTAAAGCAAGAAAGATGGGAAAAAACGGCGAAACCTTTCACTCAGTTTTGTCCAAAACAATTTGAGGTATTATTGGAGAAAAGCTTTTAAATATAATATGAAATCGACATGCTCCATTTTCATTTTTTCTCGCTTGATTCAGGGATGTTAGGTAATTTTTGTCCTAATTCAGTGCCTTTGGGTCACTTTTTTGTCCTTTAATTTGAGATCTTATGGACTCTTATTGTCAAATTGTATACCTTCGAATTTTTTTTGAATTCTTAACAAGTTTGTTGTATAAAAAATGGAATTGTTTCTGCATTAATACAAAAGGATCTTCAAATCTTAGTAGTGATACAAGGACTACAGCAAATCAAACAGCCAACTCAATTTTCTAAATTCAATTTTTAATTTTGCCAGTTATACTCGGTTTTAATGAAGTACGGATTTAGTGCAAGTTCTGTTTTAACTAAAACAATGGCAGAATGGGCTAGGAGACGAATTAGTAAATAAAATTTGTAAGATTTTACGACTTCCGACGGCGAAAACTTGGCAGAAATCGTTACTACATAATGATTTATGTAGTTTTGTTAACGTTTCTTCCTTACTTAAGAAACCTCGGGGTTGGTGTGGCCTCCGGTACAAATTAGTTATCTTAATCGTTAAAACATGTCACTGTACGTGGTCACTTCGAAAACCTAAACCGATTCACATTTACGAACTGAAAATTTTGTATCCCTATTGGAGAAAGGGAAAATTATCATCTCCTACTGACCTGACGATAACTTTTAACCAGAGTGATACTTAAGTTGATCGGGTGGGGAAATGTACCCCTGCAATCAAACTTCATACCAACACTAACGTCGTGCAGTGAAGCATCGCGTTCGAAAGACGTGCTTAAACCTCAACTTATACCATGGTGCTCCTGGGTCTAAATTTCATCCTTAGTCCCAGGCCTAACACGCTCATTACCCGAGGATTATTGCTAAACCTGATTGGAAATCACCAATCACCAATCTGGCTGTTGCAGACATAGGGCCTTAGGGGTTCGGGCAGATGACCAGGAGTGGTTAACGCTCGTTAAACCCTTTTTTTGTGGAAATCACCGATTTTTTCAGCTTGGGACTAACTGCTCCGTACTAAGTTAGGCTGCAGCTTAGGGACTCTACATTCCTTAGCCCTCAACTTAGTTCGCATTGGAAATCGCCGGATATTCGTGATACCAAACTTACGCCCAAGATTAACTGTAAACCTCAACTGGAAATCCCTACCGTTTATGAGCCACATTATACGTTAGAAAATTCAAACTTGCGTTGTTAGGAACAAACAATGCTTTCAACAGAACAGAACAATGAATTTCGTGATTTGGGTGATTGAAGGTCCAATTAATACATCATTTACCCTGGCGTTGGTGTGAGATTGACCAAACGAAAAGGACACTCGTCCTAATAATTTCCTATCCAATACGATCAACCATATTTATTTTTAGTTCCTAGTGGAAGAAGTTCTGCTATTTTTTAAATATTTTTGGTATCTATTTATTTGCCGTGTTTATTTTAAGGCATAGTAATCTGGCAGCCAAACCACTTTTTTTTTGCATGACATAAAATTATTGGCTGCAGTTCTGTTTTTCGTTGATTTGAGGTCTTGGGATCATACAAACTGTAAAACAGTGAAAACACCATGTCATCCTTCAGCACTAAAGATGGCGTCCAAAACGGCACCCAACTTTTATTTAAATTTTGCCATTTTGGCCTATTATACAAGAACTGTCAGTGGTATACAAACAAGTTTGTGATAAAGGTTGTTTGTAATAATGTAATCTACAATGTAGGACCCATACCGTTTATCATATCATTTACGATTTTCGAGGAAAACCGGTCATTTTGGGTCAACTTCGGCCATTTTGGTTTATTTAATGCCTACGGATTCTCAATGTGCCAACCTCCAACGTTCAACTGCTGTTGCAACGTTTCTAAGTCTGAGGGATGACTCAATTCGGGTTCGTTCGAAAGGTGGGAACGTCTTCTTTGCATCAGGGGCAATTGAAAAGGCAACCACTTTTAGGGACTGTGCTTCACGCGTTTTTGTAGGGCCTGGTATCAGAGTCACCGTTTGATTTTATTTCGCTCATTTTCAACTTTCAACTGCCATTGTGACGTTTCTAATTTGCGTACATGGCTTCGA
>JAHWFP010210745.1:8043-23546 GCA_023313725.1 Lithobius niger
CAAAACCTTTATAAAAAATTGTTCTCGCAATTTTATAAAGGTTTTGGATGTAGTGGGAACGTTCCATGGGGTATTTTGGGGATTATGTTACCTTTAAAAAAATGTTCCTTTTCACGGTGAGGTGAAACGAACATTTCGCTTGTTTAAATACATAAGTTTCAACCAGGGCTGAAGGAATTCCAGTGTGGGAAATTTCTTGGTCGGCTACGGTTGTGGTATTTTGCATACTTAATGTTTCACCTGTCGTTACAAGGTGGTGACTAATTTGGTGAAATGTTTACTGTCACCAAAAGTAAAATTAACAGTTGGTTAACAGTAGTTATTGTTTTGCTGTTTTGGTGATGTGGTTTAACCCTTTTGAGTCGAAACGCCATTTTTCATTTTCCTGCTAAAAAAGTCTATGCCGCAACATGGCTGCCATGAACAAGTTGCGTGCCTCATGAAAATAAATTGTAATAAAAAAAACTTTGTGGTCTAGGAGTATAAAAATTCGCAGAGTTACTAATTATATTGTAAATTATTGAGCAAAAATATAATTGGGACCATCATCCTACGTCTTCATTATTTAAAAAATCCTAAAGTTTGACAACGTAAACAGCGCTAACCAAAGTTTAAACTTACAGTACTCGGAATGATAACATCCACTGGATATTCTTCAATCACAACGCCTGTTATTACTTCCGAAATCATTATTTTATGTTTTTTACCGTTAAAATAGTTTAAAGTTCATTTATTTCTTCAATATTCACGATCTTCAAAGCCGCGTTGAAAGCTCACTCCCGTAGGATGCCATCGCTCCATAGACGCCATTGTGACCGGCTGCCCACAATGTGACGTGCTCCTGCTAGCATCAATGGATGCAACCTTGACTCTCTTCGCGTGACGTAACTTGTGAACGGCCCACGAATCACGTACCGCAAACGAACCAATCAGTGCTCGCGATGCCAAAGAGTTTGAACAAAGGGCGCTGAACAGCACATTTCATTCGAGGAATACAGGCAGTGACGTAGGAGTTGATGACGTCATTTTTCAAGGGGAGGAAAATTGGAATTCCCCACTCGCGAAGGAGACCAAGATGGCTGTACGTTGTGTCGTTCTGGAGATATGATCGTTTCAACCAAGGGCTATTTTCAGCAAAGAAAACGCAATTTTCATGTAAATTTTGGCGACAATGCCAACAAAAAACATTGATTAAGGTAATAAAAAGTTATGAACCGAAAATATACGTTCCAAAATGCCTTCCAAAATACGTTTCAACCGGAATTACGCCTCCGATGTATACAATTGGATTTTTTTTTAACGGGGCGTAGAACTGAGCGAACGATATATCGTTCGTCCGACCATTTTGGTTTGCAATTAGTACGACGATATATCGTCGCTCTGACTCAAAAGGGTTAAGTTTGGTCTATAATTATTTATTGTTGCGAGTTTTGGTCGTCCTTAAAGGAACTGTCTGTATACATGTTGTAGTGGTGCTGGACACCCTGTTTATGGTTATTAAATGTGATATTTTGTTATTTATTTGGAGAAAAGTGTGAAAGTCACTTTGAGTACACCTGGTGTGGGTGAAGCCATCACCCCTAGACAATGTTTTAAAAACTATAGCAATAGTCGAAGTCCTTAGGTTGTTAACAAAAAGCAATGAATCGGTCAAAAAACAGTGCCAGTATTATTAATACATCAAACCCCCCCCCCCCCCCTTTCTATTAAAGGGTTTCAGAGTTAAATGAATACAACATTAATTCCCCCCTCACAAATTAGGTATTATTATTATTATTATTATTACTACTTCTCCCCCCCCCCCCATCAATTATTTCGCTACATTAATGATATACAATATTTTTTTCTTGCAGGGTCTGTTCAGTGGCATAACTACGGAGATGTTTGCAACCAGTATTGTTTGGCTCAAGACAACCATTAATGAAGAAACGACGTAGGCCTAGCACATTCCGAAGAACATTCTGAACATTCTGAAGAAATGATGTATGCCTAGCTTGATTTTCAACTGAACAACTTGGATCGCTAATGAATGGACAAAGAACTGGGACTGGTTCGAATTGTAGATCTTGGCTGCAGCACCGACACCTATTGACACTGGATGCCTCTTTAATTCCAGTATATCGGCTAACGAAAACAAAATTCCGAGTTGTAGTGTAAGAATTTCTTCTAATTGGTTTCTTGGTTTGTGTCTTCGCATTCCTTAATTACCCTTACCCTTTATATTTAGGCCCTTCTCTCGATGTGTAGTTGTGTAAGCTAGGCTGTAATGGGAAATGTACTTATACTTTTAATACCTCAACATCTCGGTTCTATTTCACTTGGCCTGATATATGGGCTGAAGAAATTTGAGCTGTGGCCATATAAGTGGAAAGCTAGTCCTGTTTTCAGTTCTTTTGTGAGCATTTTATCCATGTACTGTTTCAGTGTACTGCTTCATGCAAATGGTTGGTCCTTAGTAGTTTCTCTCTCTAAGGAATGGGCTGAGGAAATTTGAACCAGGGCTGTATAAGAGGCCTTCTATTCTAGGTTCTTCTGTGAGCATTTTCTTTAACATTATAATAATCCTTTAAAGTGGGTGTTTCTTGGTTCTGTTTCTCTTGGCCTAAGAAATGGGCTGAGGAAACTTCAATCGGGGCCAGATACGAGGGAACATGCTATTCCGCTCTTCTGTGAACATTTTCTTCACATTACATTATTAATCTTTTTAAATGGCTGTTCTTTGGTTCTGCATCTCTTGGCCTAAGAAATGGGCTGAGGAAATTTGAACCAGGGCCGCAAACGAAGGAATGTTGCAATCTGTTCTTCTGTAAGTTTTTTGTAAACTTCTTGGTTCTTGGTTCTTGGTTCTGTTTCTCTTGGCCTAAGAAGTGGGCTGAGGAAATTTGAATAAGGATTTTTTAATTGGAACTGAGTTTTCTTTTAGTTTGCCGTGGACTTGTATTCTACATTATCATTTTCTGCATCGCCAATATTTTTATGTACTCGTGTCTTTCGGTTCTCTACTTTAATAAGTAATGGCTGTGAAAGTTTCAACCAAGTTCTTACCTTCATTCTTTTAGCTAAAAACATAAGTTCCTTTCTTTTCTCCGGATTTGAGTATATAAGACATGTTGGTCCCTCCTTTGTATTTTGCTTGGCCTAAGAATTGGGCTGAGGAAATTTCAGCCAGATCTACAAGTGAAAAAGTATTGCTAAATAATTTCTGTCCTTAATTTTTTAAATATTACATTAATCCATTTAAATTTAGTTAAAACCTTTAAGTTCTCTTTACTTCAGAAATGGTTGGAAGAAGTTTGACCCTGGGCTTAAATGTTAAATTACTTCTAGGTTATAATGTACGCACTTCTTTCAATTTATATTTTATTTAAACGTTTGTCTTTCGGTCTACTTTTAGAAATGACAGAAGAAAACAAAGCTAACTAAGAAGTTACCCTACTGTTAATCTTGTTTTTTGTTGGTACAAGTTTAACTGATCTTTGCATTTTGTTCCTGTTACCTTTCTTCCTTTTCGAAATTTGAAAGGGTTTTAGTATCATCCTTGTGTTAATTACTTTGAATGTTCATGCTTCTATTGGTTCTATTTTACTAGGCCCATTAAATGGGCTGAGAAAATTTGAACCATGGCTTTGATATTCAAACATTCTGTTATTTTCTTGTCATGTCTTGCTGTTGCTGAATGGGACTTGATTACTGTTTAACAAACACAAAACTGGATTGGCTTCAGCATGTTGAAAAGCAGAAACTACTGCTTGTGTGGGACTTCATTCTACTGAATGTTAGGCAGCCATATTTAGGACTATTACGGCAGTTGACCAATGGAAGCTGATTACAGTAATTATGTTTTCACTTGAATCCAAAAATACTCCCCTTTATTATAGCTATTTATTAAAATATGCCTAATTCCCATCCATTTTATCTAAAGTTTCATGCTACCATCCAGCTTTGCCCTTGGGTGCTTTCACGTGAGCGTTCGCAGCGCCGGGTGACCATTTGTCATTTTTTTGTTTGGCACTCGCCTTGTTTGACATGCCTGTACTGCTAGAGTTGTTTTATTATTGTTATTATTCTGTGTGCGACGTGATACGGAATGGGAAAGAAATCTTGTTACGAAGAGAGGACACCGCTTAATATTGGGCAATAGACCGTGTGAAGAATGCCGCAAATTTTTTATTTCCGAAATTGTGGTTTTGAAATGGTGATGCGTCCTGTATGTCAGTCTCATACTCATAGAAATTCTGAGTTTTGACCAAAGACCAAAAAAGACCTTCCCTCGATGTGTTATTTTTGCAGGAAAGTTTAGCCTGGCAATAATTTTGCTTTCAAAATCTCCGGTGTTGAAATGAGTCACAGCGATACAGCCACTACACAGCCATCGTTCGTCTTTTCCCAAACAAACAGAACCCATCTTCTTTAAATGCCTAAGAAGCGATTCATTTAATGAAGAACCGTAAGAAATCCTTGTTGACGGAATTGAATAACCTCTTCACTTGGGTCTGAAGATACTACTTGCTTTTATTTAGCTATTTCGTTAAAGTCAGCTTGCATACTGGCATTATCACTAGTGCTATTCCATTGGCAATATTGCCACTTTTTTGTTGGACAGGTACCATTGCAGACATACCTGCACGTGCTGTGTGCTCATGGATTTTTTTTTTTTGAGATTGTATCCGTGTGTGTGCTATCCTAAATTCTCGTGATGGGGAAAGAAATTGTGTACTGAATGTGCTGTTTTAGTTTGACGCCCGATACCGTAATTCTCAGTGCCGAAAGTGCAGGAATTGTGACGAAGTGTGCAAGTCCCACACACCCGATGAGATTACGAGGTCCTTTAAATCATGAAAGAAGTCGGATCAAGAGGAGATTCAACGGTAAAGAAAGATTGAATCAAAAACTGTCGTGGCGCTTACTTTGAAATTCTTGAATCATCTTCGTAGCTCAGGTTTACGCCCAATTTCAAATAAATAAAAGATATATCTACCAATAACTTCTGCAAATTTTTGAGTCGTCTGAGCACCAACATCTCCAGAGAAATTGATTGTCGAAAATTTGCAGAAGATATTGGTAGAGAAATTTATTTAAAATTGTACGTAAACCTGAGCTACAAAGAAGACTGAACCATGTGGGAAAAAGGATCACTCGACGATCGCCTGTTATGTGACGGCCTTAACCCCGACGATTACCAACAGTGTCGCGTGAAGGATTTCAGCCTTAGTGAATACACGCCGACAACGCTGTCAGTCATCACGTCTCTAAAGATCCAGTGACTAATACTCACTGTCGACAATCGATGCAAGCAAACATGAAATCGATGGTTCAAAGACATGGAAACCAGGAATTTCCACGCCGAATTACTGATCACCACTAATCTAGAAGAGAAAATGGTAGCTTCAGTCACCGCACACTTCACGCCTTTCACTTAGCTGCTTAATCCGAAGACGCTTTTCATAGTTTTAAGTGCCAGACAGTTGCTCGGGAATGTCGAGATTGGCGACACCACGCCTTGTCCATCACTAATGTGAATGGTTTAACGTGTGCATTCATCAACTCGTCGTTCCTCATTCAGCTCCCAACTATCGTAGCTCTCCAATCAAAGGATCTAGTTTCTCAAGGTCCGATCGTTCCATCAGCACTTCAAGAAAGAGATTTACATTAGTGGTGACCGGCAGCAATCTACTGGAAATCTTCTAAGAATGGAAACTCCAAAGATCAGTAACTCGCCACGATGGTAACTCTGCTTCTGATGATAGACATGGAGCACCAGACGCTACATGTGATCGCCTTCACCCAACAGTTGAGTCTCTAATCATCAGACAATGTAATGCTCACATTACATGCAACAATGGGCTTGGTTGCTAACCACTGGCAGCCCCATTTCCTGACGCTGGGTGCAAGCATTGTGCAACGCCGATCCCATTACGCAATGCCTACGGCATGACTTAAGTGTGGAGGAGCCTCCTCCTCCCAACTACTATCTTCTGCCTATTGTTCAGTTGCGTATAAAAGCTTGGACGACAGGTTGTGTCGTGCACGCTTTGTAGCACCCGAGTGGGGTTCAAGAGGTTTGGACCCTAGGAAATCCCGGGCAGCACTCAATGGCTGCTGCAAAATAGCCCTAGACAACCGTTCACTGAACAAAGTGCTTTAAACCCACACTTTGTGTTGCAGCCACTTAGCCGATGCATATTTGGGGGCCAAAGTCCGAGATTTGAATTTTGGCAACCTAAAATAACAATCTTCTTCCCAAGTGCCATTCGACATTCGAACCGAATTTTTTTCGTATTCATTGGGCAAAACGTTCCCATTGAGCTTAATAAAATCAAAGTGAGGAAACAAAATCGGTTGACTACGAAGTAAACAGTCGTGTGGGAATACAAACCTGCGATTTAATATTTTGTGCCACACCGAGTTTCATGATGCCCACACTTGCTGGTTTTTGAGCCCCGACCGAAGTAATTGGTGCTAATATTTATTCAGCGAATCATTGCATAATTGGGATCACACTTTAAATTACAAGTTATTAAAATTAATCCCGTACTTAAAAGTGGCTAAAATCCAATTTTTACTACTAGCCTAAAATACTTTACCTGTATTTTATATATGCTTTACAATATTGGAAATGCTACCCGTCCCAAACATGAATTTCAAGCACTGGGCCCTTGCAACGGCGCTCCCCGGGGCCCATGTCCATCTCCAGGTGGTGCCCCATTCCCGCTTCTCCTCACAGTTTGTTTGGGACGCGATCGAGTTCGGTCGCAGCTACCTTTTTTTTGTAACATGGAAGTTGTTGTAAACCCCAAAAAGCGGGCGATCTGCCCAGGGAATGCATCAGGAAACTGCTCTAACAAGCTTTATCATCGTGATCCCCATCCACGATGTCGAAGATTCAGAGTGTGTAATTTTGAGTCGTTCAAGTGTGCGGAATGGTGCGACACAATGGACCCATAGATCGTGGCGGCCATTGAGGCTACGTGGGCCGATTCGGACCGTAGGCAGGATTTGCGGCGACGGGAACGTGAGGTAGCGAAACAAGTGGCGAACAATAGTGCAGTTATTGATCCTGATCAATTCTTAGTGAACGATTTGGACTCTTGTGCGTCGGAATCCGTGCAAGGTGTGGTGGCCGCCGACAGACAGGGTGCGGACACGTCCTTTGTTTGGCAGCTGCCCGGGACAGGCGATGCGGCCGGACAGGAAGTGGACTTGGCTAGCATGGTGGTACGTATGGTGACTGATCAAATGGCGACACTGGAGGCAGCACGTACGGAAGAGGCGGAGCGCCGACGTGCTCTCGAGACCCGAAAGGGTATTTTGGAAACTTTCGAAAGCTATTTTGGGATTAAAGATTCACCGAAATTACCGGCGGGGACTGGCGGACAGGCCCCTGTCCGTCAGCGTTCGTACACGCCGACAGGATCGCCACCACGGTCGAGGGACAACTTGAGTATTGGTTGGGATGTCGATGACTCCTCACCTAAAAGGAGGAGGTTGTTAGATACGGTAATCGGCATGAGTACGGAGGCCGTGGGTACTGCCCCGCGGACTCCCGCTCAATTTTAATGCCGCTGGGACCGTCCCGGACAAGTTCCGGGGTGGAACCAGACAGAATCAACCAACCCGCACGGACGGGCGGACTTGTGGGGACAGGGTGGCATGCCGCCTTGGACCCGCTTCCAGTCCGGGACAGGGACACGTGTTACGGACAGGGCCAGCCGACACCTCGGCTGTCCGGGACACGGTCGGACACGACGGAGGCGTTCCCGGATGTGGACTATGGCACACAATGGGACGGTCGTTGGTCGCATTATGGCGGACAGTGGTCCTGGCCAGGTTACACTGGCTGGAGCGGACAAGTGGGTCCGGGACTTACATCGACGCCACAGTCCAACGTGGGGTGGAATATGCTCGCAATTACCCCCCCCCCCCCTCGTGCCACAGGGAGGGGGGCGAAACGATGCTTCACCGTAGGCGGCGCCCCAAGTCTGTGACGCGCCGTTGCAAGGTGCTACTGTGGACACTGTGAATGTGAGTGCTGGAATTGCGTTACCGCCGGATGACCAAGACTCCCAAGGAGGGGGAGTGGGGTGCCAGGTGCCACTCGCCCCAGTGCCTCCACAACTGGATGACACCCGAGATGCAGATGGGGGTCAGGACCCCAGTGCGGACGGTGCAACCAATGCCCAAGAAGCAATAGAGTGGAAGTGGCTAGTGGAGGAAGTCTATGGGTCGTTACCAAGCCTCTTCTGCCCCTGTGTGGTGGCCCCAGTCGTAGCGGAGGGCGAGCCACCGGCGACGTCGTTCGCAAACATGGACAGAACTGTTAAACAACAGAACAATCTTCCACAATCCCAGGTCTTGTTTCGGCAGTTGCTTGTGAACGGGGGTACGTTACGGGACACGGGAAAGGTGCTCTCGGCGGTTAACCCGGCCCCTCCACCGGATTTGACGAAAGGGACCTTCTTTTTTTCGGCGGGGAACGCGGGTGCGCCGAGGACGACGCGCTATCGCACGTACGAGGAAACTGAATACGTGGCAACGGAAGCAAGGCTGGACATGGGCTCCAACCTGCAACCCCCGCAGTGGATCCGGGTAGCGCCGGCACAATTCGAGGAGGATGAAAAGGTGCTTCGGGCGAGCCTGCGAGCTACTTCCACGTCGGACATGGCGTACGCGGCGGCGACTGCAAAGTTAAAGGAGTACCTCACTTCGGAACTGGAAGACAGGGACCTGGGGGCCATCGACGCGGCTATCAAACTTGTGCGGAAGGGCTCCTAGTACCACACGGATGCCATTAACTGGGGAACTCGGGCCCTGTTTAACTCTGTGCTCCATAGGAGAGAGGGTTATCTGGCAAGTGCTCCGGCGGGGGTGTGTAAGGATGCTCTCAAGGACTTGCGATTGCTTCCGATACACAGGTCCCATTGGCTTTTCAACGGGCAGCTCCTCACGGTGGCTCCGGAACTTCGTGATAAGGTGAAGGCGCCAGTGACCCAAGGCAGGGGCCGAGCAACTCAGAGGCGCAGGTGGGACCAGGCTGCCTTTTCGGGACCCCGTACACCTTGGAGCCCAGGGTCAGTCGAAGCCGGGTTAGTACGCAGTCGGACAAATGCCAAATCAGAGTGGGACTGGTAAACAACTTAGGGGCCGTGGACAAGCAGGGCGGGGTGCCTTATCTCGAAACCGTGGGGGCAGCCGTAGGCCCCCAGCCTGTAGGAATTGACATGGTGCTGGCGCAATCTCCTCAGCCCCCCCCCCCCTCGGGGCCAAGTAGGGGGCAGGATATCGCGCCACTGCGATGCATGGGAACGCATACAACAGACCCGTTTGTGGTAGCCGTCGTAAAGTGGGGCTATATCCCAAACTTTACTTCGGCACCACCGCTCAGAAGTCCACCACACTGGTTACTTCGGAGCGACGAACCGCCGGAACTGGTGGCGGAAGTGATGACGCTGGTGAGAAAAGGGGCATTGGTGGAGGCTCCAAGGGACACCATGGGGTTCTTCAGCCCGGCGAGGGTGATCCCGAAGAGGAAAGGGGAGTGCGGTTAATCTTCAACCCGCGCCACCTCAAGTTCATCGCAACGGAGCACTTCAAAATGGAGACGTTGGAGTCCATCAGGGAGGCGTTCCAGCCGGGGGACTTTTCGGCGTCGGTCAACCTGGAGGACGCGTATCTCCACGTGCCACTACACAAGAGCGTTCACCATCTTTTCCGCTTAGTGTGCCAAGGGAAGGTCTACCAATTTGTGGTCCTTCCCTTCGGCTTGTGCTCCGCACCCCACATATTTACGGTGCTGATGAAGCCAGTGCTCGCGGTGCTACATCGGGCATTGATCTACGCCCACGCATACCTGGACGATTGGTGCCTGAGGAACCGAGACGAGGCGGCGTTGACTCACGACACGGCAAGGTGCGTGCAACTGCTCACTACGCTAGGCTTGGGTGTGAAAGAAAAAATCTTGCCTGGTCCCGAAACGGTGCTTAAAGTTCCTGGGAGCGTGGTTCAATACGAGGGATTTTTCCATCCAGACGTCCGAGGACAGGGTACACCAGGTGGTGGAAGCAGCGAAGAAGCTTCTACGGCTGAGATGGATTTCCGCGTGGGAGTTGTCCAGGACGATCGGCAAAATGCACTCGTGTGCGTTGCTAGTCCCAAGAGGTTCATGGAGAGTGCGCCCGCTACACTGGCTGCGGAAATTGGAATGGGCGCCGAGGGTCTCATGGGAGGACCTCGTTTGTTTAGACAGGGCTCCGGTAGAGGCAATAGCGTGGTGGACACAACCCTGCAACCTGCAAAAAGGGGTGCCGATCCACGCACCAGCGTCGGACTGGCTTCTGATTACGGACGCATCCTCCTCGGGGTGGGGTGCGACCGTGGGAGAAGAACAGGCGGCTAGTCGATGGTTACCAGAAGAGTGCAACCTACACATCAACGTGCTGGAGCTACGCGCTGTGTGGAACAGTCTATCAGTGTGGGCACACAGACTGCGGGATTCTTCTGTGACAGTCCTGTCGGACAACACGGCGGCGGTGTCCTACCTGCGGAGGGGAGGTGGGACGAAGTCGGAATCACTGTTTGTGGAGGTGCACAGGATCTTCGCGCTCTGCGAGGAATTCAACATCATGTTGGCCCCACGTCACATCGCGGGCAGCATGAACGTACTGGCAGAAGAGCTGTCCAGGGAGGGCAGGGTGCCCACGACTGAATGGCGCCTACACCCGGAGGTGTGCCATTGGATATTCCAGGAGTGGGGAACACCGTCGGTGGATTTGTTTGCGACGAGGGCAAATGCGCAGCTCCCACTCTTCGTCTCCCCGTACCCGGACAGTCGAGCGGTGGCGATGGACGGGCTGAGTATTGCGTGAAACAACGTGTTCGGGTATCTGTTCCCACCCTTCCGGCTGATACAGAAAGTGTTGAACAAAGTGAAAGAGTCGACGGGGTGTTCATCCTCATAGCCCCATGGTGGGAGGCTTCCCCGTGGTTCGTGGAGCTGTGGAAAATGAAGAAAGAGGACCCGATAGAGTAACCTCGACAAGCAGACATTCTTTCACAGCCTGCAGGGAGGACGCTGCACCACAACCCGACAATTCTTCATCTTCACGCGTGGAGATTGTGAAGGGCGTGCTGACGTCGAGTGGGTTTTCACAAAGCACGGCGGAGGTGATGGTGGAAAACATTCGCGATTCCTCAAAAACAATTTATGAGGGCAAATGGCGGGGATGGGTTGAGTGGTGTAGATCCCATCAAGTGAAAAGTTTAGATCCGTCGCCTCAGCAAGTGTGCGAGTTCCTGAACTCACTGTTTGCGCAGGGACTGGCCCCTAGCACCATCAAAGGGTATAGAACGGCCGTGAACTCAGTTCTCACACTAGCAGGGAAGAGCGACGTGGCGGAAAGTGCGAGCGTGTCCAGGATCATTCAATTATTCGGGGTGCTCCGTCCAAGGGCTAGGAAGCTCTACCCGAGTTGGGACCTCACGGAGGTACTGCTCAACCTGGCGGGGGCCCCCTACGAACCCCTCCACGAGGCGTCATGGAAGCACCTGTCAAGGAAAGCGGTGTTCCTACTTGCACTAGCGTCAGCCGCTAGGCAAGGTGAGCTGGCCGCGTTGGCTAGAGACAGAGATTTTTTGCGTGCCTCACCACATTGGACTAGGATCACGCTTCTTACACACACGGAGTTCAGAGCGAAGAATTCAACTCCCGAGGAAGCGCCTACGCCGTTGGTCATCAATGCGTTGGCACCTCGGCTGAAGCCGGGATGCCCTGATCGCCTACATTGTCCGGTCAGGGCGTTGAAGTTTTACCTCGCGAGGACCAAACCAGTGGTGGAGGCGGAAGAGCCTCAGGATAGAGGGGTATGGACCCCGCTATTCGTGAAGTTGTCGGCTGGTGGTGAGGAGCTCACAAGGGAGCCAGCGACGTCGTCCACGATCGCTAGGTGGATCTGCAGAGTGATCGAGGATAGCCAGCAACAGGATGGGAGACCGTCTACAAGCAGGGCCAATGCTCATGAGGTCAGGGCGATGGCTACGTCGTGGGCATTCGCAGCGGGGACACCACTGGGCGAAATCCTCGACGCTGCTAGATGGAAAGCATGGAACACGTTTGTGGCCCATTACCTACGGGGTGTGGTGATGTCGACGGCAGCCCACAGGGATATCAGGTTCATGGCAGCTGGTAAGCTGGTGATGAGGTATTGAGGTAAGGGGTTTAGACTTATAATGTGGTATCTGATTAGACAGTGCTCGTGGGTAGACCTGCTAGACAGGTGGGTTTGGTGGGACTACTCAGGGCTTGCAATCGCGCGGGTTCGACGCCTACGTCCAGTAGGACAAAGTCAGCATATATAAAATACTTACCTGTTGGAGCCCACCCTTCTCCCGCGTCGAACCGTTTACGGGGAGACAAACTGTGAGGAGAAGCGGGAATGGGGCACCACCTGGAGATGGACATGAGCCCCGGGGAGCGCCGTTGCAAGGACCCAGAGTGCTTGAAATTCATGCTTGGGACGGGTAGCATTTCCAATATTCTAAAGCATATATAAAATACAGGTAAGTATTTTAGGCTAAGTAAAAACTATTTTTAGAGGTTAAAACCTCTTTTTATGTGCAAAGTTGAGTTGTAGTACGTTATCTACCGAACTAAGGCTTTAAGTTGTGTAGCGATCGAAAGTAGGTCTTGCGTGACTGATTTTGATTGTTGCGGGGAAGGAAAACGGAAAGAGTAGGGACTGGAATTCAGCAGTACAAGTTTGACTATCAGTGAAACTGGCTTTTATTTTTGACTTCAGGTTTTTTCCCCTGAAAGATGGAAAATAAAAATCAGCATGAGCAGGAAAATCCTAGACCATGTCATCCAAAGGCTTATCTAGAAAGGAATACTCGTCCCTTTGTGCGTATTTTAGAAACAAATAGGGAGCCAAGGAACGAACAAATAAATGCAGATGATCAACCCCACATAACTGAAAAAACTTCACTGTAATTTTGGATGTAGAGGAAAATGTAGGAAACAACGCAGATTTTACGGTTGACACAAGGTTATCAGAAATTTTTGCGTTGGGACTAAGAAATTTTGGATGAATATGTGATGGAGGAGAAAACAGAATTTAGACTTAGGGGTCGAAGTACTGAATGAAGTCCCTCTCCACCAAAGTTGTCATTCCACAATAAGAGTTTTGAAAAGAAAACTGTTGAGAGCAAAACACAAAAACGTGTCTAATCCAAACATGATGATTTTCAAAATGTCACCACAAAACCTCTTAATGTTTCCCAACAGTACGTACGAGAACATGCGGAGGCAGTGCCATAAATATTTTTATATGCCATGCAAATATACATTGCCTGAAATTTAGCATTATCCTTCTATTAATGCTGTTTGTACTAGAGAAAGAAGGCTTGGAGCCTTGCCAGTGCAGCTACCCTCTGCGCATGGGTTCTGCATAGCCTCCTACTATATAAGCCGGGACGACGGCTGTTGCTTCATCTTTTTTTTCTCTAGGTCTCAACCACGTCGGACTTGCTGTGTACTACTCTACAGTTGCCTGCCCACGGTTCCCTCTTCATTGCCATGTGCTAAAGGTGCACCCCGTGAACTGTTGGCCCGATGACTACTACGCCTCCGCCTGCTGAAATTCCGCTCCTGGACCCACCCCTGCCAGGGTTTTCTACCCTGTCTGTGGCCTGCCCGCGGTGTCCCGGGGACGGTATACTGCCCCCTATTGTTCCACTTCAGGGGCCTTCTTCGGTGCCACCGATTCCTGCCGGTCCCACTCAGATACAGCTACCACATATCCTCTCCAATGCGGCTAACCACGTCGCGTTCCCGTGTTACGAGCTCTGCAAAAGGAGTTGTTTTCAGCTAAGGAACGATTTGCCCGTCTCAAACCAAAAGTAAAGGCCCGACGGATCACAGCCAAACACGCCCTGCACGGTCCTGTTGACCTGTCTTCCCATTCCTCATGCCATTCCACCGGTTCGCAGTATCTGGTAAAGGCTCACCATGACGATTCTCTCTACAGAACGTGTCCATGCACTTATGGAATCCGCTCTTTGTTCCTTCAAACATAAGCAGCTGCTGGCACCTGATCCCTCTACATTCACTGAGGATTGGGTGGCTTCCACCGTCAAGAAACCTCGGCCTTTCACGCATTTCCTCTTTCTCGACCGTCTCATCCCTCTCCGACTGGTTCCGATGATTCTGCATCCGTCACCAGTATATCGGTTTCCTCGGTTACTTCGGAGGATCCCCCTTCCCGCTTACTTTGATCCGCCTTTACTCGGAGAACCGGTTCCTTCGGAAATTCCTCTCCCAGAACTCTTAAAGACCGTGGAAAACATTATCCCGGACTGTATCCTGTACAAGCCTTCCTCTCAGGTCCCTGAACCAAGCAAGAACCACTGAGAATAGGTTGATTTACGGTCTGACTTCCATTCCAGACTTGGGTACTAGTGACCATTGCTCTGTCGAATTTTCAATTAACAACACCAGTACCTATGTAACTCAGGCTTCAAATCGGCGAGCACCCATTAACTTTGAAAAGTTAAAATTACGGTTATCAGATGTAAATTGGCCCTTTCTTTTTAGGGGAAATTATTCAAATGTTGACAGTCTTTGGACTACCTTTACAAATAATCTTCAATTCCATATTGAGGCTTCCCGATACGCAGTACGTCCTAACAGTAGAAATTCTTCACGTTTTATCCCATCTAATATCCGAAAGTTGGGTGTTAAAAAATTAAAATGTTGGAATAGACTTAAAAATCAGTCTCCAGACAGCAAATAACTTTACGATAAGTTGCGACTGGCCTATTCCGAAGCTGTAAATTCTTGGTACGCCAGGCGTGAACACCATACTCTGGATAAAGGTGATCTTGGCTCGTTTTTTAGCCTGTACCGTACCAAAACACGAACTTCCAGAACTTTTCCACCACTTTTAAAATCTGGATGTTATATTACCTCCAACCTCGATAAGACAAACCTCTTAAATTTAATCTTTATTGCTAATGGCCAAATTGACAACACTTCACATAATCAAACATCAGAGATTGTTTTTTTTCAAAACTGCACCCGTGAACGCCATATCTGAGCTTTCCTTCAACCGGAAAGCCTACTCACCACTATTGCAAATCTCAAATCTAGTAATGCATTGGGACCAGACGGCTTTTCCAATTTCTTTAAACTTCTTGCGAGCGAACTGGCAGACCCACTGACATTCATTTTTAACTTCTTTCAAAACCGGCATACTTCCATCATGCTGGAATCAGGCAAATGTTATACCAGTTTTTAAGAAGGGAAACCCTTCTGATCCCACAAATTATCGTCCTATTGCTTTGACCTCGTAGCATGTAAGTTAATTGAATCCCTAATCCGGGTGGTTCTATTAAAATTCCTTACCGAGTATAATCTCATTAGCTCGGACCAATTTGGGTTTTCACTACTATCCTAAAATACTTACTTGTATTTTATTTATGCTTTCCAAGTTTGGAAATGCCTTTCGTCCCAA
>JAHWFP010210747.1:0-11338 GCA_023313725.1 Lithobius niger
TTGCTGTTATGACGTTTTGCTGTTATGACGTTTTGCTGTTGTGACGTTTTGCTGTTGTGACGTTTTGCTGTTGTGTCGTTTTGCTGTAGTGTCGTTTTGCTGTTGTGACGTTTTGCTGTACTGACGTTTTGCTGTACTGACGTTTGCTGTACTGTCGTTTTGCTGTTATGACGCTAACGTGGAATTTTGCACTTTGCTCTTGTGACGTTTTGCTGTTATGTCGTTTTGCTGTTATGTCGGAAACATGTTTTGCTGTTATGTCGCTTTGCTGTTATGTCGTTTTGCTGTTATGTCGTTTTGCTACTATGACCTCACCCCCATGCAGTGTAGAGTCTGTATACCTGCCATCCCTTTCCCCCCGGCGTGTGGTCTCCTCTTTCCCCCTCCCCCCCCCCCCGGGCCTCCAGTGCACGGCCTCTGGCACTTTCAATTCCCACCCCCCTCCCCCGCCTCCCGTTCCCGGTGAACTCCCGTTTCGCCAAATCCCATTGTGCCAAAAAATAAGCAGATTAACAGTTTTGCCCTCAGGGGCCAGTCCCGTTTCGCCAAATCCCGTTTCACCAAAACGAATTTAACAAAATTTTACGTACACGAAATTTAATACCTTATTTCTATGTAATGGGGCTTTAAAAGGCAAACATTTAACAGAGACAAGCAGTGGTAGAATACGGTAAGTCCAGTTGATTTGTTAGCGTTTTGAAAACTGGCAATATAGACGGAAAAATGTGCGCTTCCAATATAATTGTTTAGAATGTTTGGGCGTCACTACGTCAATGCCAAGGTTCTCTTTTAAGAATAGTTAGTTATACACGTAATGGTTAACCTTTTCCAAACGGGAATTCCTGTCTTGCAGAATCCCGTTTCTCAGAATCAAAATATTCTTAAAAAATGTAACATTGCAAAAGTTAAAACGACATGCCTAATTGCTAGTAATTTTTGATTAGTTGTATTTTCTGATGTTATGTTTTAAACCGCAGCGAGCGCAGCAGCGCGAGCGAGGCACGTAATTTGAAACTAATTATTTTGCAAAATGGGATTCTGCAAAACGGGTGTTTATCTATAAATGTCTGACCACTGTCTTGTTATAAATGTTCGTGTTTAAATGTTATAAATGTTCGTTTTTAAATGTTTCGTGTGGCTAAAATTTTGTGAACGATATTTGGCGAAACGGGATTTGGCGAAACGGGACTGGCCCCTGAGGCAAAAGCTGTTAATCTGCTTTCTTTTTGGCGAAACGGGATTTGGCGAAACGGGACGTGACGGGGGGGGCCGGCGCCGCCTCAACACCACTGCCCCCTCCCGGGCAACGGGACGCCCCCCCAACTCCCCCCCCAACCCCCCCCCCCTTTCCGTCCGCATGCGGCCTTTTGCTTGATGTCCACTTTCAGTAAGCAAATAATCTAAACTCCCCTTCTCATCCTACATTGCCACAACCCTCCCATGTTTCTACTTGATGTTGCCAGATGACAACAGTTCACTGAACGTGCAAGAGCTTTGTGAGTGGTCCCCCCAAACAAAGCGAGCACCAACAGCCTAGTGGTCAGCGTCCTCGTCTCCAAACCAAGCAAATGCTTGTTCAAATCCCACGACTGATGGAAATTACTTCATGCAGCTAAAGATTAACAGGACATTTCGTCAAAATTTTGGCACAGCCCCCAAAAAAGACACTACCTGATTATTACTGAATTCTTAAAAAAAAAATCACCGAGTAAGTCAGCATTCAGTATGCAAGCCTCTGCTATGTTAATCTCTGTGGTTGTTACCGCCAACTTTGAAAAAATTCATGTATTATTACTGTATTACTGTGTTTTATTAGAGTTTAAAAGGCCTAGAAGCCACACACTCTCTCCTAAAACTTACGAACTAGGCTTAAAACTAACATGGCTAGGCTTAATTCATGTATGTTATCTTTAATTACAAAAGGGGGAACATTGGGTTAATAATTATTGCAATTCTAATTTTTGTTCATTTACCGAGTAACAACGATCACGCACGCAATAATTGTAGCTGCTTACTTTGAAACAATTGCGGTCAGCTCTGAAAGCCTGTATCTACGAAATAAATAATCCATTCTATCGTCAATAGCTGCCAATTTTGAGTGGCTTCGAGATTAAACACGTAGCTTAGTTTGGTTTAAAACTGTATGCGTTTAGCTGAAACACGTATTCTTTCATTTTGCCCAGAACAATCAACATTTAGACGACAGTTCGTATGACATAACACGCGCACGAAGAATTATTATACACAGCGTGGAAATAAATTACAAAAACAACGAAAAACAAGCAGAATAGAAACAATGACCGGTAATGCGCCAGCAGGGACCCGCTGTTGTAGACTAATTACAACAGCGGGCTCCCTCCCCCTCCCCCTCGTCAGGAATTGTCACCAGTAGGCGAACAGTCCCCCCATCCTTTCCCCTTCTTGATGACGTAATATGTGAACGTTCCCATTTTTTAAATAGCGAAACCACTATCGTCGATCAGATTGGGCACCAGTGCCTACTCCACGCGAAAGTTATGACTGAATTAGGTTGCTTATTTCACACACAGCGTGAAAATAAATTAACAAAAACAACGAAACACAAGCAGTATGGAACCATTGACTTGTAATGCGCAAGCAGGGCCCCCACATCAAATTTTGGGGCTTGAGACTAACTACAAAAGCGGGCCCCCCTCCCCAACTGAAATCGTAAAAAGGTTACACTATGTTATAATATTCGTCGGCCACAATAATTGTGCGTAACGGTTTGGTTTATTCATTAATCCAGGCTGCTTACGTTTGAAGGCGTCCCTTCCTAACTAACAGGCTGGCAGGCTAGCACTGCAGTGCTCCTGCTCCGTGCTCATTGCCGTTGGATTGGAGTTGTTTGTTTTGGGTATATAAAAAAAAATTCACAATACGCGCACCTTCAGTACATTACTTATAGTCATCAAAACTCACAATTGCGGAAAAATGTTTTTTTTTGGCTGTGGGGGTTCTTTAAGAGACGGGCCTGGTACAGCGGATCTACCTGATCTCTCCCCCCCCCCCCTTTGTTGTGGGGGCCCTGTGTACAAGCGAGTGTGAGGAAGACTACAATACACACCAGGGAGACGCGTTTGACTATCCTTAGATTCTGGATAAAAATTTTAACAGTCCGGACTGGTCATTCGAGGGCCGGGTTGACAGCAGGTCAGCAGGGATTATTAAACCATTAGCGAAATCTTGAATCGTTGAGCAGGATCGTTAGTGGATTATCCAAGCCTTACGGCCCTATAATGTCATCTATAATAAGCCCAGTAAAAGATGTGTAGGTAAGTCAGCAAGCACACAAATGGCTGCACAAACAATAAGCGGGTTAAGCAAAATGGCTGCTTGCGAACCGAAACGAGTGAACCAGTCCACATCAAAACTAAAGGACACACGCTTAATACCTTTCAGGCTGTCGTTAAAGAGTTAACTCGTACAGTTTAAAATCTTTATTGTTCGGTGTCGTAGTTTTACTGCCCTTGAGATGGAATAAACTCATAATTTTAAGCGAGAGAATGAAGAGTTGGAGGGAGGGGGGGAGGGAGGGGGAATGTTCCGACCTTAAGTTTCAGGGTCTCGTAACTAATAGTAGGCCTAGTAATTTAGAATTGTGACTTACATTATTTCACTAGAGAGAGACTCGTAAATTACTGGCAGTCATTTCAAGAATGTTGGTTTGCATAATTTGGGTAGTAGCCTATAGGTGACCCTGAAATTCCATTCTTGCCATTTCACTGTAGTTTAGTTTCTCTTCGCCATTCAGTAACCACGTAGTCTGTTTTCAAACAACGGTTAAACGTGACGGAAAGCCAAATGGGATCGAGAAGGGTAAGTGAATAAATACGGATTCAAACCTATTTACGTTGCCTTTTGGACTTAAATGTCAGACTGCCTGAGCGGGTAATCGAACCCACGACCTTGAAACCAAATGCCGAGGCCCTATCGCCGAGCCATACTGACACGGCCGAAAGGAAACGTCCCAGGTAGCAATTAACACACACACATACACATATGAATATACATGTTTCCAATCGACACAATGTGTGTTCCTTTCGGTTTCACTGGTGTGTGGCGATTGGAAATGTGTATGTGTGTACGTGTTAAATCCTGCCGATGGACGTGTCCTCCTGGCCGTGTAAGTATGGCTCAGCCGTTGGACATCAGCATTTGGTTTCAAAGGTCGTGGGTTCAATTCCCCGCGCATGGCAGTCTGATATTTAAAGGCGCCTTTCCACCTTTTCAACTCCTAGGTGCAGCACTGTAGAATCTTCGAGCAAAATAAAGAAAACAGCGGTAAATTGAAAATGGAACAACACTATTCGCAGCAGCGCCGCGATTTTCATAACTAAAACGAGATCACGTGACCCACATCAGCCTATTGGATGACGGGGAATCTGGAACGAGGATGCTGTGTTTAAAATATGGGCAATGCTATCGAAATGGTAGGCGCCTTTAAGTCCAAAAGGCAACATCAATAGGTTTGCAACCGTATTTATTTCAAGCAACGGTCTTCGGTAAGCAGAAAGGATGGAGTGGTGTAAACCATGCAGACATTTGTCGAGTTTTTTGCTGAATTTAAAGAATATTACTGAAAGTTGCCGAAATTCGAAGCACGCTAGAGCTTTGGCCCATCAAGTTTCGATTATATGCTTTTAGTCGCGCCCGGCAAGTGCAGACTGCTCTTGTTTTACACCAGACGTTAAACCGGTATTTTCTGGTATTTCTCAAAGGTTCACAACCGACAAAAATGGGAAGAAACGCAATAACCACCAAAACATGTGATGTCACATCAAAACCTCCCAAGGGCAAGGGGCCTACCAAGTTTTTGCTATCAAAAGTAGTGATATCACACACCCAATGGCTGCCACAAAGATTCTCGTCACCACCTTGAAAACTGAAACTTAACTGACACCTTGGCAGTTGTCAGTTAAGCTTGAGTGATCTCGGTTCGGACTACAAACTTGGTGGCAGCCATTTAGACTCGGGCATTACTAGTACTTCGTGGGCTCCGTTATACTCTTCTGGAGCTTTGGGATGATTAGTTTCAACTCAATTACGAGATCTTTATATTTTGTACCAGAGGCGTAACATTAAAATTGAGGCTCGGAGGTGGTAGTGCGGCGGAGAGGGCCCCCTTTCTAAAAAAAAAATTCTGTTATTGCCACGCAAGGTTAGAGCACAGTGGAGGGCACCTTTCATTAAAAAAAGAAATGCAGCTGAGTTTTGCCACACAAGGCAAGACCTCAGTGCAGGCCGCGAACTCCCCCCCCCCCCCCTATAAAAAAATGTAGTTTTTGCAGCACAAGGCAGCACCTTCATATAAAAGGAAAAGCTATACAGTTTTACTACACGAGGCCAATGGAGGCTACCGGGGCGTCGGACGAACGTCTAACTGCATGGAAAATCGTCTAATGGGATAATTGTCTAAAATCTGCCTAAGTAAAAAATCTGGAAAAGCAGCTAAACGGAATATCGTATAATGGATAATTGTTTAATGGATAAACGTCTAACTGGATTAACGACTAACTGCGGTTTCTGATGTTATATGTATAGCCGCCGCGAGCGCGGCAGCGCGAGCGAGGCAGGGATATTAGACGATTTTCCATAATACGAATTTCCAGTTAGACGCTTTTCCATTATACGAATTTCCTGTTAGATGATATTCCGTTATACTGTTTTCCGATTATCCCTCGCCCCGAGGCTACCCCCTCCCATCCCTTCATAAAAAAATGCAGTTTTTGCCACATAAGGCGGCAGGAACCCAGAGGAGCCGCCATCTCCCCCCTCCCCCCCCCCCCCGGCCTTCATAAAAAATAAAAACAATGGTGTTTGCAATAGAAGACAACTTTTGACATGCAACTATGGTAATAACTTACTTTCTGATATTTTGCGGTTACAAATAAATTTAAATTGGGAGCCAGTGAGGGGGGGGGGGGGGGTGGCGACGGGGTGGGGCCAGTGGCGGGCTACCTCCTCTGCCTCATTGTACTTATGCCACTGTTTTGTAACTTGATTTAAAAAAAAATATTTTCAATATTTAAAGAGCATTGATGATCTTATATTATAGTTTTAAGTCAAACGGCAAGTCAGACTGTGTTTTTTTTTCGTTTCATTTGCCGAAATGACCGGTAAACGACCGTGGATGTAGTTGCCAAATTAATGTCGATTTGATTTTTCGCAGTTTCAGTAGTTATTCGAAAGTTTTCCGTGGTTAACGCACAGGTAAACTGAGAAATCGATCAGCTTCTTTTGAATAGTATCGAATGGTCTTCACCTGCCGACACGTAACAATGTGCCATTTTGTCAAGGCTGTAGTACCAGTTTGGTGGCATGGCTCATTCGTTTACCATGTAACGCGTCATGCCACCGTCATAGTGAGGTAGCTTAGTGATTTTATCAGGTCACGTCGGACAAAAGCATGAATGTTTTTTTGTGGTATAGTTGTGTATGGGCAATAGACTTTTATTAACTTTTATTGACCGTCTAATCGCCCAAGGCTGGGCATTACAAGACAGGGGGCTTCATAAAAAACAAAAAATTAATAATCGAACATATACCGGAACAATACAAATTAATATTTCCGACTTACAAATACACCGTCGATAATATATATATATTTTTTTTTTTTTTTTTTTTTTTTTTTTTTAGTATATAAATAACAATGCTAAATCACAGACCACTTAATATTAATTTAGTGTTTTTAAATTCATAGAACGAGTGTATGTATACATAAAACACAAAAGTGATAAAAAAAAATAATAATAATAAATAAATAAATTACTGTGGCTATGCATAATAGGAAAATGAAATTTACAACATCATTAGGCCTGGCTGAATTTCATTTAACAATCTATACAAGAATTGGATTAACAAGAGTAATAAAAAACAGTAAGGTGTGGTGCCACAAGACTGATGTGTTTATCAAAACTGTTTTTAAAGCTATTAACAGATGGGGCCATTACAACCAACTCTGGTAGGCCATTCCAAATGCAGAGTAAACGTGAGAAAAAAGTATGCCGTGCCCATTCATGTTTATGATATTGAAATTCAAGCTTGAGTTGATGACCACGTGTAGCCTTATATGATTGTAGGTGGAGTTTATTTTTGAGAGGAGGCCCACCATAGCTTAATTGCAAAATTTTGTACAGAGTAATAATGCTTCCTCGAAAAAAGCGCCACCATAATGATGGCACATTTAGTAGTTGTAGGCGCTGTTCATAAGTAAAATTAGAAAAGTTAAGAACACGTTTGGTAAAACGTCGTTGTACTTGTTCGAGGGCAATAAGGTCTTTTTTCAAATGAGGTTGCCAAAAGTCAACTGCGTATTCTATAATAGGTCGGACTAAAGATAAAAAAAGTTTGAAATAAACTTCCGGTTGGCGTGACGCAATGGTACGACTAATTAAGATAGAGGTAGAATTTGCTTTGGTGATAACTTTGGTTATATGAGCCGAAAATTTAAGATCGCTTTAAATTAAAATACCAAGATCAGTAACTTGGTTTGCTGACTGTAGTTCAGCAGTACCCCACTAGTAAATGCAATGTGGGTTGTTGTGGCCTAAATGTAAGATAAGAGATTTTTTAGGGTGTATAGAAAGTTCCCATTTAATACTCCATGAATACAATTTGTTGATATCAGATTGAAAAAGGGTTGAAAATTCAGGTGATTGTAAACCAGTGCCTAACTTGGAATCATCAGCAAATTTAACCATAGGTGCTGTTGTATCACTTCCAAAGTCGTCAATATATATTAAAAAAAGTAAAGGGCCAAGTACCGAACCTTGAACAGTTCCACTAGTGACAGGAGTAGTTTTAGAGTGACAACCCCCGATAACGACAGCTTGCGTTCTTTTAGACAACCAGTTTGTAATCCAGTTCAAAATAGGCCCCAGGATTCCAAATGTTTTTAATTTTTGAGCTAAAAAATCGTGCGGGACTTGATCAAAGGCTTTAATAACATCCATATAAAAGATGTCAACTGGTATATTGTCATCGAGAAGAGGGTAGAAATTAGCATAAAAACTTAAAAGGTTAGTAACTGTGGAGTGACCTGGCCTAAATCCATGTTGAGTCTGGCTGAGATATTTATTTTCTTCAATAAATTTGAAAATGTGGTTATACAAGACAGATTCGAAAAGTTTACCTAATTGTGATGTAATACTATAGGTCGATAATTGAATGGGTCATGTCGAGGGCCTTTTTTGTAGATTGGCGTTACATGTGCGTGACGCCATTCGAAGGGGACGAACCCTTCTGCAAGAAATTTATTAAATAGCCTGATAAGAGTTGGTATTAGTTTATTTTGGTATTTGATTAAAAAATCTGCGGAGATTTTGTCTGGCCCTGTAGATTTGCCTGGAGTAAGCTTAGTAAAAGCCCAAACCAAATTTTCCTCGGTGAACAGTAATGGACGTATACAAATAGGTGGCATAATTATGGGAGGCAAAATTCGATAACCAACAGGGGCGGGTGCGAAGTTTTCCTTAAAGGTTTCGCTTAACAACTCTGCCATTTGATGTGGGTCACAAATTTTTTGGTTTGCAGCATTTTTGAGAGGCCCAATGGAAATCTGTGATTTTTGCGAGCTTTTAACATATTGGTAGAAATCTTTGGAGTTAGATTTTGAAGATAAGGCAAGATTTTTTTCAAACTGTTCTTTTTCACGTCGGATGTCACGTTTAATTTTTTTTTTTTTGCTAAAATTTCATGCTCATCATAATACTGGTGTTTTTTGGTAGAACGATATTTAGCCCAAAAACGGTTACGTTTTTTTAAGAGTTTGATGGTGGCTTGTGATAACCATTTAGGCTGAGAGCGTGCCGTGTTGGAGTGAACAAAACTACATTCGTTTAAAAAGGAATTAATTTTATTATTAAAAGTGCACCACATATCAATAGCAGATTTGTTGCCTTCAATAAAAATTGAAAAGCAGCGGTCAGAGAAATTATGACGCACAACAGATTTAAGTATTCTAGCGTGGCTTATGGAGGTGGTTATTAACAGAATATCATGATCACTTTTTGCAAGTTTACCCAGATGGTCAATTTGTTGCACGATCTCGGGGTGCAAAACAAATACTAGGTCAAGCTTAGAATTTCCCCTGGTGGGATATTGGATCATCTGAGTCAAATTTAAGTCAAGGATAGTTTCTAAAAACGGAGCTCCATAGGCATCGGCCGTCATTCGATCCCAATCGGTATTTGGGTAATTAAAATCACCAATTACGACTAGATTTTGTAGGGGCAATTTTTGCAAAACTGTTAGTAATAGAGCAGCGTCAAGTGACGTCATATTGGCTACGAGACACCATTTGGAGGTAATAGCTACAAGGTGCACTAGATTAAAATGTAACGGAAAACAACGGCACTTCTAGTCAAGAAAGTGCTTTGAGAGTGGATTTCTTAGGCTTAAAAGAACGTTGTTTTCTCCAACAACAAAAATCGCGCATCATAGCCTTAAGAAATCCAGTCTAATAGCATTGCCTTCACTAAGACGACCTTCTTTTCGCCCTCCAGTGCTCCTTGCAGCTAACCCAGTTACTGACTCCACCATAGAGTTATGCACAATAATACTACGTTGTGTCACTGCCCTATAAGAAAATGGGCTGCCCACGCAATCTGAAGCAGGCTTAAAATACCAAAACAGGTTAATAGTCGCAAAACTACATACAGGGATTTACTTTTCACGACCATTAATAAACCGATCAATATAATACGCTGAAACTTTCTACAGGAGTTCTATACATAATTTATGACAAATAACGTTCTATGAGAAAATGTAAAAAAATCCAACAGGAAGTGAATACGCAGGTTACTTCCGGTATATAGACTTTATCACATAAGTCCTAAAGCTTTAACGGACAGGTCGCAAATTCTGCAGGCATATTCTAAAGACCATTTATGTCAATTAATACTTAATGGCATTTTGTTGTTACTCTACCGGAATTGAGGGTAAACAGTTCCGGTACTATTTCTTCACTTAATGCATAAATTAAACGGGTTAGTCGGCAGGTTCCAAATTTTATACATACTCTTCTTACATCTATAATAAATTACGTTTTATGAGAAAATGTCGAAAATCCGCCCGGAAGTGAATACATAGCTCACCTCCGGTAAATAGTCTCTATCATCTAACTCCTAAACCGTTTAACCGATAGGTCACAAATTTTGCAGGCGTATTCTAGAGACCATTTACGCATTTAATAGCTAATAACATTTTGTCTTAACTCTACCTTAAGTCGTAGTAAATGTCAGTCCCGGTATAATTCCTTTGCCCAGATGCATACTGGCGACTTCTCTTATAGAGCAATGACATTTGCCGCCATATTGGCACCAGTATGGGTTTTGGATGGCATAACTACAAGGTGCACTACATAAAAATGGAGGGAAAAACAACGGAAGAGCGGATTTCTTAGGCTTAAAATAACGTTGTTTTCTCCAACAACAAAAATATCGCGTTTTAGGTCTAAGAAATCACTCTTCACAGCATCGGCTTCAGTATGACGCCCTTCTGTTTCTCTCTGCAGTGCCCCTTGCAGCTAACCCAATAAGGCTCCAGCATAGAGTTATATACAATAATACTACGTCGTGTCAGTGCTCTATAGGCTACCAGTTTTGTTTTGGGGTTGATATTATTTACACCGATTATTGGAGCTGAGCTACCGTTTGGCCCAGACCAAATCCGACACGTCACTGGTTCTGAGAACTAAGCATAGACAATTGTTGTTCTTAAGAACGCATATAAGTGATCAGCTAGACAAAGCTCCAAGCACGTCACCTTTAAAATAACGATTACAAAGTCGGCAAGGAAAGGGCCAGTATGGCCGCCCTCATGCCCCAACCAACGGCCCCAGAAATGCTAAGCACACACACACATGCAGACACCAGTATACACACAAGACCACACCACGATTCATTCGTACCGCAATTACAAATGATCTGGTGGGAGGGGCTCCACCACGCTCCGCGGCTTCGGAATGATGCCATTTCTCAAGAATCACCTACGAGCGAACGCGAATATGACTTTTGCTTCTGAGAAATGAAATAGGAGGGGGAGGGTTTTGGGTGGCGTTAGCAAACTTTAAAGTACGGACATACAACTTCAATTAACATTTCCATCCGACTTACGGGTGTAGGCAGCCGGACAAACATCCACATTTAAAAATTTGAAAAGACAGAGCGTAGCAGCGCGACGCATCCCCGCGCCGCATCGCTCGAACGTTTTACCGGGAAACATTAACGATAGATTGTCGGGGAATTCGTACATTGCCGCCCGCCTGAATTGCAGTATAATTTAACCACTTCACACATTTGACACGTCACTTACTTCG
>JAHWFP010210751.1:0-26930 GCA_023313725.1 Lithobius niger
TTCAAAAGGACGATGTAGTGACTCGTATTTTTTCTAACTAACTTCTGAAGAAGGCGAACGCAATTATTCGCCGAAAATTTAAGTTAACATTTGTTGTGTTCTTCTGTGTGGTTTTGTGTGCTCTTTCTTCTATTATGTCGTGTCTAAACCACAGTAAACGCCGGTTACCGGTTTTTGCACAATTTTACGAAAAATATGAATAGAACCTTTTCTGAAGTAACCGGTTTATTTTCGATCGGATGAACGGTTTAGGCGCTAGAAGCAAAAAACTTGTTGGTCGCCATTTTTGGACGCCATCTTGAATTCCTGGCTTAGGAGGCGAAATTTGACTTGGCACTGGGCAGATTTGGATTCAGCATGCTGAAATTAGGTTAAAATCGCCCGGTGCCAAAATGTCTCAACATTTGCCGTTGAACTCATTTTAGAGCGTCTTTTCTGGGAAAAGTCGTCCTATCTACACGTTAGCATGTCCATTATCCTATTTACATCAGTAAAAGCTGGGTCGGCTTTATGCCTCAAAAATAAGAATAAAAAGGATTTGACTTTATACAGTAATATGTGGGCATGATGGTGTCCACGGTCCAACAGTTGTAATAATAAAAAGTTCATAGTTTTCAATTAATGGCCGAGTCTTCAACTTCGTTTCCGGAGAAATGGAAGAGAAATGTTCAAAGTTACTTGTGTTAAAAACTGGAGTAAAAAATGTTCATTTTTGACTGGGGGAGGGAGGGGGGGGGGACTCTGTGTCCGATACCATTGAGCGCTGATGAGCATTGAAAAAAGTTCTAATGATGGGCGGCTTCATTACACTCACCAGGATAACTGTTATTCAAAGACATTGGATGCCCAAAGAAGGTGGTGACAGAATTGTGGGCTGGGCCTGATAAGTAATGGTATATTGCAATGGACAGTAGACAAAACATCTTCGTACAAATATTCTCGTAGGCAAACATCAATTTGGACAACCAAGGCTCCCACTATGACCAAGTAATCAGATGATCAAGCTCAGTCAGGACGGGCATGAGAGGTGAGAGTTGAAAGGCCACTGGCCCAGATAAGCTATCAGACCACAGCATTCAACTATGGGAGTCTCCAGCACAAGGGCAATAACCCGTAATGCAGATAAAGTGCTGCGTGCACTGAAATACTGAATGGAAGACTGACAAATATTCCTGTCCAAATAACAGGCCTAGAACTGTTTTGCTCTGCTACTGCCTGGACAGTCTTTGTTTGGATAAGGCACCCTGTGCTGAATAAACTGGACGTGCTTGCTACAACAGTGCTGGTAACAAGTTAGCTGGTATAATCTGGTTAATTCTACCGGAACCTTGATAAGCTCTAACAACTTTAAAAAAAAAAAACTAGGGTAAGGAAGGTATGGAAAAGTGAAAACAAAATACTTCTGGAAAACACTAAAATAGGTTGACAAATTTTGTTGATGACATGTGCGAACTAAAGCTGCTCAAGCTTCTAGGTGTTAATGTATAAAGATGCCGACTTGCTGTTAATTTCTTTCTGACATTGCAGGTTTTTATCTCCAGTAGGTGGTGAGCCTGGTTTAGTTTACCAGTCGGAAACCAATCGTAATGTTGTCTTTCCCAGGTCACTGACATTATTCTTGAATAAAGGTATGTTGCGTTTAAGATGTCTGAATTTTGTTTACTGTGTCACACTCAGAACAGAACATGAGTGTGAAAAACCAGGTAATATTTCTCAAATATCCACAGTTAATAAGGGGAAAAAAGTCTACTGTATCAAAGTTCCAATTAAAAAAGCGGAGGAGTTCAAGAATATAACAGCCATTCTAAAGGAGCCGTACACAGATGACATTACACAAAAACATCTAACGCAGTTTCCCAAATCAATTTTTTATTTACCTCAAGAAGCGAATTTTTAGTGGATTTCGTCTTCTTTCAGATATTCCACCTTCCGAGTCAAACGCACTTTTGCTTGGAGAATTGGTTTGTTATTGTTTTGCTTGTGTGTTTGAATTCACAGCTATTTCCGTTTTGGGCTCACGGCTATTGCGCTTGTGATGGGGCTCTAGCTGTGTGTTAGGAGTGGAGAGGAGTGTGTAATGAGCTAGTTTTAATGTTAGTGACATATTTTCTTTGGGGGGGGGGGGGGTTGCAAAGATTGTAACAAAGTATGACAGGCAAGGGCTAAAATTTCCCGCAAAAAAAGGGCAAATCGAGAGTTTTCAAATCAAGTCGTACATAACTTACTTTTTATGTCGCATCAGCAACATGTCCCGTTTAACCTTCAAAAAACATGCAACAAATACCCAAGATAAGAAAGTTTTCTGGCGCACACTAACGAAAGTGACACAACCACTACCAAATGTTAGAACTTCATGTCTATCGAAAAGCAACAATGGCGTCTTGAAAATTCACATAGAAGAAGAGAATTACGTAGGACTATTTTGGCCCATCAAGGGTTCGCCACACAAACTATTAGAGTTCCTATTTCATCATCATTATCATGGTTATGACAAACAACACCTATGCAACAATCCAATTCATGGGAACGTACCTGTGCTTTCTTTCTTATGTTTGTTAATTGAAAAATTACTTTGGCCTTATTTGGAAGCAGCTTAAGTGGATAAACAGCATTTCTCTGCATTTATCTAAATAGCACAGAATTAGGAGGGGAAATTAGTAAGATTGTATATAGATCTAAAAACAATGGTTTCACTGCAAATTGATCTAAACTGCGAATTGCAGCTGTAAGCTGAGTACTTAAAATTACTTATTATCCAGAAAAATAATTTATAGTAATTGTTTATACTTATCTCTAACTAAATTCAATCCGGTCCCCCCTGGCCTTGGCCCATCCCCGTGTATTCGGTAAAAGGTTTCTGGAAATGCATTTGTGCTCACGTTGATTGTGGCATTTAAAATAAACAAGGTTTCTTACTATCCGAAAAATACTAACCCTCATTATGTGCAAAATCGTTTCAATTTGCTCTTTTAATTGCCCAGAATTCAATTAAACACCCGTTTGATTTATCAATTCATTTAAACTTCGAGTTTAGCTTCTCCACCGCTAGGAGCGCTGGCGTCGCGCCTTATATGATACAGGTATAGCGCTTGCCTAGTCAGTTTCATTACGGGTACCGTCCAGGAAGGGTGTGTGAACGTCGTGCTCTTATTAAATTTATTCTTTGCCGGCGATGGCCGGCAACGCTATCTTATTTAATATTATTCTTTGCCGGCAATGGCTAGCATCGCCATTAGTTCTTCACTTTGGGAGCTGAATTTAAGTTTTTGTTGGCCTCCGGGCTTGGTTTTCCATTCTTGTCTGAGATTCCCAAAGACTTACACCCAGCATGCTGTATGCACGGTGAATGTAATTTGCAGAAATTCTATGCCAAATTTGTGAGCTGTACGGATCACGTTTGCTGGATATGAGGTATTTTTCCGTATGGAATTGTCAATTACTAACTTGAATGTGTTAGACCTAACGTTTTGCGGAGCATTTGTTCGGATTTTTAATGTTCGCGTTCGTTCATTGCCTACCTTGATTACACACGGAACGATCATGTTGGCAACAATTCGTTATTCATCTGTTTATGATGTTGACTTTCCTTTTTGAAATTTTATTCGGTGATTGTGAAAACTTACTTAGCATGTAACCAGTGGCATGCATATTCTCGAATGCAGGCAGTTCAACAGGGTCCGCCATGGTTCCTGGCCTCAGCCTTCAACTCAGCATCTCGCTGTCTGGATTCGGTAGCGCGACAATCCTTGGATTTACCCAATTGAATTTTGTAATCTTTTTGTAGCATGCGATTTTATTAATTTTATTTTATGAAAAACGTTTTAAGGCATGCATAAGGATGAATTTATGTTTCTGAGGAATTTTTATTTTTAACATTTTAATTCCTGTTTCAATCTGTGACGCTGCATGTTACTGATTCTTAAGCCTAACAGCATGGTAGCATGTTGTTGTACTCATGCTGACATGGTGCAACAGTGCGACTCAATCCATTTGCAACACAGAACCTTCCACACTGGGGACAAGCATCCACTCAGGAGAAAAGTGAATACACGGTGGGAAGGTTGTCACATTCTGAAATGGTACTGGAAAAGTGAACATTTCAAAGAATCTTTCTCTTGTGCGACAATTAAATGCATTTGAAGAAACTTAGTGGAAAGCCACCTTCTTACAAACAGTGGGCATTCCTTTGTAGTTTCGTGAAAGTGTCTTTGGAATTGAAAATGTCATTGAACATAAATGGATCAAGGGTAAAAAAGAGAGTTTAGATGGTTTCGTGCTGACCCACCAACTGTTTGGGCAAAATCAGCACATAATGAAGGTTAGTATTTTACAGATAGTAACAAACGTTAATTTTACCTAGTGTAAAATTAGTTTTTAATATCCTAAAAACCACCTTCATTAGAACCAACCCATTAATATCACCACCTTCATTAGAACCAACCCAACCTCCCCACATTCGCCGAACCCGTGGATTCCTGGACGGGACACGGGGAAACGAAAGTGACTGGGCTAGGGCTTTATCTGTATGACTTAAGGTGCGACGCCAGCGCCTCATAGCGGTGGAGAAGCTGAACTTGAAGTTTAAATGAATTGATTAATTAAACGGGTGTTTAATTTAATTCCGGGCAATTAAAAGAGAAATCGAAACGATTTAGCACTTAATGAAGGTAAGTTTCTTACTATCTGCAAAATACTTACCATCAGTATGTGCTTAAATTACTTTGATTTGGCTATTTAATGCCCGATGCAATTTAAAACTCACCCCGTTTTAAATCTCCATAAGATTAATTTAGCTAATCCTCCTTAGGGTCGCTAGTGGCGCTTCCCTTATATTCTGGGTTTAGTACCCTGGTTATCACTTCACGTATCCGTGTAGAACACACGGATGCTCTGTTTGCTATTTGTTTGGCGAAATACGCCAAGAAAACGCCCTAAACGGCACCCAGATGGCGGTTGCTTTAAAGCTCTGTGGAATCGTGGCCATAGGCAACGTTTTCCGTTTTGCGCTTGCAAGAAGACCCCACAGAACTTTCACCCTGCGTGCGGAAATAACAGTGAATCTAATTCGTGGATGTCCGAAGACACGCTGGAAGACACATTTTATCGGATGAGAAGTATTTTTTAAAGTTTATTGTTATGCCTTAACTAACCTGATTGTGTTAGGCGTAAGAGTTTGCACGATCTCTTATCACGATCTTTGCACGATCGCCCTTGTTGTTGATTCCGTGTGGATCACCTTAATTTTCGTTCTCGGACGTCATTCTGCTACTTCTTTCTTGAATTCTTTTACTTAGGAAGTTTTATTATTCATTAAAAACTTGCACGTATCCTTGTATGCATTTAAACTTTCGCTGGCGTACGCACTGCGTATTGCGTAAGTCGCACTGACGTGTTTGACTGCTTGCATGTTGCTCCCCATTTCGATAGCGCGAAAATCTTTGCCGTCTTTAAGACTGATGATTTTTCGTTTTCGTTTAAAGCAGATGGAGTTTAATTTTATTAATTTTGTTAATTTTTGTAATCCCCATTTCAACTTATTTTGGTTGATTAATAAAACAAAAGAATTTGGTTTAATTTTTAAATTCCTTTCTTGACGCTGCATGTTGGCTGCTTTAGCCTAGTGTCCTTGGTTGGAGCGTCATGCATGTGGTAACGTTGCTGTATTATGCGATCGTTATTTTTATTTATGTTTTAGTGCAAGATTAAATCATAAGATCAGAGTTTGTTGGTTGAAGTGTCAATAATTCCCTCCCCTATAAATCCGTTAGGAGACTCCATTGAAGTTGGGTGCGATTTTGCATGATCGGAACTAGGGATCGACCGGATACCGTTTTGCCGGATCCGGATCGGTTCCGGATAATTTGATGTCATTGCCGGATCGGTTCCGAATCTAGGTGCTGGATCCGAACCGGTACCGGATACCGGGTAATTCACATACAAAAACGAAATAAAGCCGTTTTATTTTTTACCCCTTATAAGTTGCAGCTATGGTGTTAATTTTCGCTTTGTTTCACATTATTTTCTTACATTAAACACGTAGAAGTTTTACGCTATTATGAGTACCAGTATAGTATAATTGCATGTAGGCTACAGAACTGTTTTTGCAATGTTGCTTAATTCTGCAAATTTTTTTGAAACAAAGCACTCATTAGGTTAAACAGTCAGAAAACATTTTTCTAGTTGAAGGATTTCTCATTGATTAGCCTACTGCTTCATTTCGAAAAATAATTAGCAAAATTTTGCAATATTTGTGAAACCAGTATGTAGTCCACTTATTTATTTTAGATTGAAATTATTGAATTTTGGTTGCATTAAAACAAAATCAAAATCACAATAGGTCTTTTATTTACAGCTTTAAATTGCTTTCGTTCCGTTTTGTATTGCGCACACTATAACAAAGACCGAAAGCAAAAAAAAAAGGAACGAAACCAACATAAAAAAGCTGTATTTTTTTTTTTTTTTTCGTTTTATGAACAAAACTGTCTCGAATCTTGCAACATGGAAGTCATCTTTGGTTTATCATGCTATTATTTCTTGCTAGTTTATGATGTCGTCATTAAACCGTCTTACTTTTCGAATTTAACCCCTTGGCGTCCAAACCCCGATTTATCGCCACTTCAAAACCGTTTCTAAAACTCCCGACGCACTCTCGATTCAAATCCCCGTTTGCAAAGAAAAACCGCCATTGCATTCAACAGAGGTGTAGGCCTAATTCCGACTGAATTAGGTACTTTGGCACGCCTATTTTGGATTCATTTAATTTAATATCATCTTTTAATTACCTTAATTGATTTTTTATTGGCCGTGTTATCAAAATTGACGTGAAATTGCTTTTGTTTGTTAAAACTAGACCTTGGTTCAAGCTGTCGTAACTCAACAACGCAACAAACGGCCGCCTTCTTGGTCGCGTTGGAAAGCTGGGACAGGGCTATCTACAGTACTGGCCGGATCTTGAATGAAAAATAGCATTACGAGACTGGGTTGGCAATATGGCCGCCGAAAGGGCTGCTGATGCGATTGAGTTGCCGCATTTTGTCAACCGAGGGCGACACCCTCCATACAAACTCCCAACGAACGTGTTGCTTTTTTTTGCAAACACAGTGAAATAGCTTAACTGTGGCTGAGTGATATTTTTAAACACCATTTAAAAATACTCTTATAAATAATAAAAAATTTGTCACCAAAATTTACGTAAAAATTTAAATTTTTATTTCGAAAACCGCCAATAGATGTCGCGTCGCACCGTACAAAGTTGCTACCTCGAAGAACAGACCTCGACGAAATGAACCAGACGTGGCGGCCATTTTGTCTACCCCCCTAATATCATTGTAGAGCGGGCCAGTTAGTTTAGTGACCATGGCTGCGATTCCCCGATTGGCACGTGTATAGCACGTGATCACTATCGCGACGGGGGAGGGGGGGGGCAGTCGCAAGTGACGTCACGCGAAGCGAGTGAAGGTCACAGCCATTGAAGCTAGCACGTGCGCGTCCATTTGCGGACAGCCGGCAGAGAGTGGGAGCGCGATGGCGGCCATAAACTATCACCGATAGTGAATATAAATTAGGAATAAAACAACTTTAAACTACTGCTACGGTATTAAAAACTTAAAAAATTAATTTCGGAAGCCGTAAACAACGCTGTAATGGAAGAATAACCAGAGGACCATCGTTTGAAGGTATCCCATGTACTGCAACGGAAGATGAATATTTTCGTAAGCACATTTATGTAGTCGAACTTCAACTTTTTTTTTAGTTATGAAAACCTAATACGATTATCCCAAATATATTTTTGTGCACTAATTTACGCTGTAATTATTACATATGCAATTTGTTTATACATGTAGATCGCTTAGTTATTTTACCGAGGCATGCAACATGTTTACGGCGACATGTTTCGGTTGTGTTGCAACCGGTATCCGGCTCAATATAATGGCCGGATCTTGCCGGATACCGCATTATCCGGCGCCGGATCCGGATATATCCAGACTCGGTCAATCCCTAATCGTAACTACAAATGAAGACATGACGTCGGGTGGGAATTATTTTTGCTTGCCGACAGGACACGATTGTCAATCTGCGGCAAAGCAGATAAGGGCCTAATGATCCTAAAAGATCAAGAATTGGTGGAAGTCTCTAGGCAAACGGACATGATCGGGCCGGAGCCTAAGACAGAGCTGAATTGTTGCAACAGGAAGGCAATTAAATGTGACATTAGCTCCAAATAATCACCAAAATAATTGACGACGCACAGCCCAAAGTGCATTCGTTTGTTTAGGTACTTCCACCTAATGTAAGTGCCTCTTGTGTTGGTTACCTTGATGGCGTTTTTGAGAGCACTGGGCGAAAATCAATACACCAAAACTTAGTTTCTCACTTTTACTGAATAGGCGAAGAATCAGGAGCACCGGGGAGAAATCAATACGCTCTTACGCCCAAACGCCATTTCTTTCACGGTATGGACGGAAATTAAAGAGCACTGGGCTGAAATCACTTCTCCTGTTAACCTTTCTGCATTCAGCTGTCTCTTTTCGCTGTATTGACGAAAATTAAAAGAAATAGGTGGAATTGCTCAATGTTTCATGAATGTTGTGTTACATCAATGTGGTGATGACCGTAATAAAACAAACGCAGTAAATTAACAAATATGTAATGAAATGTGGATAGCAAGGGGTCAAATTGAATAATTTTTGGGCAAACGGACACGCTTGAACCTCAGCCTAAGAGTAAGAGCAGGACTGTCGCAACTAAAGAGAATTTAAGGCGTCATGCATCCAGATGCTCAAACTCCACTTAAAAACCCTCCGACTGTGGCAAGGTCGCAAGGAAGGTTACGAGTGAAACTATTAAAGGAAGTAATTAAAGACCCTATTTCTGAGTTGGATAAATCGTTATTTCAACTTTAGAAAGATTGTGAACTGCTGTCTAAGGTACTAACTCAACGTTACCAAGGATTTTATGGGTCACGTTTCAGTCTCAATACATTGCCACAAATTATTCGACATCAGTTGAATTACGGATTTTCACATGAATTTCCCTATCCTGTTGATGTTCAGAGTTGCATATATATTTTTCACCCCCTCCGAATGTTCTGACAATTGACAAACGACTAAAACTTAGAGGCCTGAATAAAATCATTTCAACTGTATCCTGCATTTCCATGCGCAGGTATGCACAATGTCAATCACATGACTTCTCGTTTTTTAAGCCCATCGTTAGATTTTTGACGCAGGTAATCATACCACAGTCAAATAGTCTATTCCTCCCCCCCCCCCATGCACTGCTGAGCTTGTGGACATTCCCACCCTTTCACTCTGATGTGGTAAATCCAGCCATGAGCTGGGCAGCACAACTCACACGATGGCTAGACCTATTTTTGCAAGTTAGAATTAGGTTCTTATGCGTGGAAATGGATAAAATTGACAAATTTGTCAATGAAAATGGAATTCAAAGTAATGGCAGTTATAATGATTTTAGATGATGAAAGGGTTGACTGGAACTTTGGATTTTTGAAGGCCGCCCTTGTGTAACGAACAGCGTCGGTTGGGAGCTATTGCGTTCGTAATGAAGGTTTTGTCTACCCTTTTCAAGGGTGATTCCTGGCTGCTTCCGAAGGATTTCTCGAATTCTGTGAACTTTCACACTATGTATGAAAAACAATGCTATGATGCCAGGCTCGGGCACCATCCCTAACCACTGTGTGTCTCTATTTTACGGCATACGTTTTTTGCGGCACTCGTCTTTCAAGGCCAACTTGGAACTTGGTCTCCGCTAGCTTCCCATCATGGCTTCAATCGGACATTCATCCTTGCTTTGCAATGCTGCACATGCCATACCCCGTGTGACATTGACTTTTATGTAAAGGGATGTCCTTTCAGGGTGTGTAGGGCCACAATGTTAATTAGAGTAACTCGCTTGTCTACAAGTGTGTAAATGAATCTGGTTCTTCCCAGAGGTTTTCTAAACGTATCATGGTTCCTTGACAGCGATAAATATTAGCACGATTATTCCTCTTTCTTAACCTCATTCTTCGGAATGAAAATTGAAACTGGGTTCGCTTAAACGTAGACGCCATTGTCATCAGACGCACTTTAGGTGGATAGACTATTTACGTCACCCAATCTCCTTCCCACCTTCGGTTGGTGAAGGATAGTACAACAGAATGTTCCGAATGTTACTGAGGCTTAATCGCACCTTCACCATCCTCTAGAATTTTCAGGCAAAAATTTGTCGGTCTCCCACCTTTTGCCTACTTATGTGGTGTAGGTAGGACGCCCTAGCATAACGAGGGTTAAGGCGCTTCACTATGAAAGGACCTTATCGGGCCCTACGTGGGTCCTCCGTTCAAGCAATATCATCTCTCTTTTAAAAACTGCTTGTTTTTCTTTCAATGGGAAGCGTACTTACGATTTTTCGACGGATGGGTGATTTGCCACAAGCCCTTTTCCCTTTCATCTTTAGTTTCAATAAGGGGACTCATAGACCTTCTTGTTCGGTCTCCCCCCCCCCCCCCACCCCTTCAAAGGGAACTGTTGTTTTATAGTTTGGTGACATTCTGTTCACTTCTTTCAGTGGATCGAACTCTTCAGGCCGACGGGAACACCTTCACTGTGTGACTTACTTCCGTAAAACAGTACACCTTTCGGTGATACGGAATTGTAGAAGAGGAACGGTTTTTTGTGTCCCTTGTTGTGAAATGTTTTGTAGCGCTGTAATTTGTCTGAACATACTTGTTCGTCTACAACTTGTTTCGTCGCAACGAGGTGCTGAACGTAATGTTGACCTTCTTCCTACCAACGTTTCGTAATGCCTTGAATCCCGTTGCTGCCTCATATCTGTTCCCCGCTTACGGTGAACCTTGAGTGGTTTGCTCACCTCATCAGTCGGTGTCGCCATATAAGGCGTAATGTCGAACATATGGCTCTTTCAAAGGAGAGTCAAGTGTTCTAGAAGTACGCTACGGAAAGGCTTTCTGTTGATGCAAAACAACATGGAAAGGTAGGTCTAGCCGGGGACTTCGTCAGTCAGGATGATATAACGGAATAAAGGTCGTATTGAAACAGAGAGAGTGCCTTGGGCCCCCTCTTCCATGTTTCGTGTTATGAATGAGCAGTGAATCTATTAGGGTCTTACGACATCTGCTCCCACTCTCCTAACTATAAGGGGTGTGAGACTGGCGTACTTCTAGAACACTTGACTCTCCATTGAAAGGGCCAGATGTTCGACATTGCACCTTATATGGCGACACCGACTGATGAGGTGAGCAAACCACTCAAGGTTCACCGTAAGCGGGGAGGCAGATATGAGGCAGCAACGGGATTCAAGGCGTTACGAAACGTTGGTAGGAAGAAGGTCAACAGTACGTTCAGCACCTCGTTGCGACGAAACAAGTTGTAGACGAACAAGTATGTTCAGACACACGTCCGGAAACACCACTAGATGATGATGTGGCTGCGTATTCATGGAACAACACAGTACATTCATCACCCACTACCTGCGCGATGTCAGTGCGTCGAGAGGTGAAAGGACGTCACGAGGACATTTTGCTGCAGGCAGTCGAATCGGACATTTATTTGATTCTGCTTTTTACTAATGACTCACTGAAAGAGAGTTGCACAGTGATGAGTTTAATAAGTATGAAGAGCAAAGTTGTTGTTAAAGAGAACCCACACACAGGAGAAAGCGACACTGTAAGGAGCTTCGCCAAGTGCAAGTGGTACAAACTGGGATGGCTGCACATTTGCACAATTGTGTGGCACTTCACAGTGAACTAGATAATCTGGCACAGTGAAGTTGTAACACTCTTACTGTAAAGCAGTGAAGAGATCATAAAGAAGGCACCAGCAAGTTAAGGTGGGAAATTTTCTTAAATTAACCCTTTCCTTGACAGATACGCTTTTATACGCTTCTCCATTAATCTCACCCATACGCATTTTTATGCGTTTGGTATCTCGCACGTCAAATTACTGAAACATAATCATTAAGCAGTTAGGTTACATTCTTGAAGACATGGTATTGAAGCAGCTTTGATATTTTAGAATTAAAAAAAATTTTTTTTTAAATACGTGCTATGGTTCATTACGGACAGACAACATAATTTGAAACTGGTAATTTTCACGAGAAAATGGGGATGAAAGTTCTTGAAAACATCGGCGAATTAAAGGGTTAAGCTCTATGATCTGTAAAACTGTGTGCATGTTGGAAGGTAGGAATCTCTAGAGTTTCGCGGAATCTTTTCTGTTCAGTTCCCCTTCCAGTGTCTGGGTACATCTCGCATGTCACTATGGTACGATGACCCACCCTTGACCTGAAACGCTTCATCCTCACGGTGGAAGTATTGGCAACTGGCCTCCAAGATGATGGTTTTCGACAGGGAGACGGGCAGGCATTTTCTCTGCCAATGAGACCCAACTTTGAAAAATGTGAAGGAAATCTTGGTTTCTACGGTAAAGGGACTGGCATTTCTTTCTTGTCTTTGTCCCATGTGTTAGTAATCTTCTTCAAATTGATTGAGGGGTTTTCTACACCTCAATTAAAGCCTATAATTTGGCGATTAATACAGTCTTTTCATCACCAAAATAATATCTCTTCTGATGCGGGACTTAGATAATACTAGGTCAAGGGATTGACCTTTTTTCCCCTTCTGTCTTAACGGACCTGTAAGCACTCCCAATGAGCTCATTTACAGGGCTTCAACCCTGCGTGTTTTCTATAGACAGTCTTCCCGGTGGGTCTTGCTTTAGCAAGAAAACACAGTAGGCTAGATAAATTGTCCAGGAACGATAATGAGTCTCAAAGGCCTGTCACTGTCTCAAAGGGTTGCCCGGGTGTTTCACATTCCCGGTGGAATCCAAATTGATGAATCAGTGACCCGAAGTTGTGCCTAGACCCTGGGCAATGAACACATCAGATCCAGTTATTTTCCTGGCGGGACGGGCTAAACACTAGTCCCCACGCCTAGTCACACTTCTAGGCCCCATGCCTGTTTCAACCTGGGAGAGTAGGTCTATCAAGTCTTGAAGACCTAGGACTGTGGTCTTATCCACCTACCATGCGGGTAATCTCGCTTTCAATGGACATCCTTCAACATGAGTTTTTCAACTGTGACTGGTGCTGCCACACGGGAGAACTCTTATTTCCAGTGACAAGCCTTGTACACGGTGGAAAATGGGGAATCTCAACGTAATGACTTCTGCGCAATGGAGAGTGGTCAGTCATAGACAGTGCTAGGATGTTGTGGTTGTGGAGGAGTTCATGTTTTGTTGGAAGTTGACACTTACTATCATATTGGCACAGCGCGTAAACTGGGTACAACAGAATACCCTATCGCTTAGTGCGTATGCATGTCGGTGAGCAGAGCTTCTGCAACGATGACGCGAAGCAACCTGTTCACAGAATGTGGTAAATTTCGAGAGCAGTAAACGCCTGCAGGTTTAAAGGGGTGGGAATTTTGTCTACTCTCTCGTTAACTGTGTGGATAAGTGTCAGTGTGCTATGTTGAATGAGGTGGAAATCTCCAAGTTTAGTGGGTTTATTCTGTCCTTCCTACCAACAGGACAAAGTCAGCCTGCATTAGTATTTTGCAGATAGTAAGAAACGAAAATTTTAACAAGCTTAAAATTAGTTTTTGCTATCCTAAAATACTTACCTTCAGTAGAACCCACCCATTCTCCCCGCTTCACGAACCCGCTGCTAACCGTGTGTTACAACGGTCGAAGTGAAGTAATAACCAGGGTACTAAACCCAGAATATAAGGAAACCGCCACTAGCGATCCTAGGGAGGATTAGCTAAACTAATCTTATGGAGATTTAAAACGGGGTGAGTTTTAAATTACATCGGGCATTAAATAGCCAAATCAAAGTGATTTAAGCACATACTGAAGGTAAGTATTTTAGGATAGTAACAACTAATTTTACACTAGGTAAAATTAACGTATTTCCTAGGAAAATTGTCCCTCTTCCTCCCGAGATGACTTGGGAGTAGAAAAGGGTGTTAGTTCGACTATTTTCCTTTTTTCCAGGCTGTTATATATATGTTAAACTACGTCTTCTTTTTTTTTAGTTGGAAAGTTGGCATATCGGAGGCTTGAATTGTTTTGTGGTTCGCTTGATATCAACGTGGACTTGGTATGTGCTGTTCCATTTTCTTTTATTTTTTTTTTTTAAAGCTTGTATGACACAATAAAGAATGTTAAATAAGCTTTCTTGTTGCCACTAGGAAATCATACATAACCTGCTAATTGTTGCATTCGTTCTTCGCAATGCTGTGTTTCCCTGGAGGTTTTTTAGTTCCTTGTAGACGCCAGCTCTGTAACCCATCTGCACCTGCGCGGCGCAGCCCTTCTCTATAAAAGCGCTTTCGTGCAGCCCGAAGATCATCATTTTTCCTCCAGGCGTCTCCACACCACTTTGTTTCCCGCCTTTCGTTTCATTTGGCCCTTTTCATCGCCCGCAGTCCCTGCCACTACAATTATGCTCTGCCGCCTAACTTATGACTCCACACTCACATTTTGGTCCACCGCCGATTTCGTTGGATACCCCTTTCATGGCCGATGACACCACCAACACTGTTGGAACCCCGCCATCAAGCTGGCTAATCCACTCCATCCTCTCTGCCTGACTTATTGACGTATTGCTTACTGCAGCTGCCTTTCGTCGTGCCGACCTGCTTTCTTCCATGCCACCTCGGCACGGACGACGCCGTCTGCCTTCTGTTGAGTCTAGCTCCAGCTGCAACGAAACTGCTAAGCTGCCTCCACGAGGAGTAAAACCTCGGCGGCCGTCTCTGCTCAGTTGACACCTCCTCCGCCCTTTGATGAGTCCGCCAGTTACTCTGTGCCGGTCCCTCTATCACAAACCCACCGACCTCGCCTCAAGAGCTGCTTAACGAACTAACGTCCTGTTCGTTTCCGCTATTGAAGCAAACATAGCGCCTTTCACGGGACCAACGCCTGGCCCGAACGATGCCTCTCAGGACTAATGCAAGCAGCTTTCATCCACCTGCCATCTTGAATTCCTGTCCCCTTTTCGTGACAACACCACCACGAAAAGACATCTCCCTCAATGGAAGCAAGCGCATTTCGTCTGCCGCCATCTTGAACTCGTGCTCCTTTTCGTGACAACGCCACCACGAAACGGTTGGCTGACTGCTCGTGCAGCTCCTTTTACTTGACCGACGCTGGCCCGAATGAAGCCTATTGGACTAATGCAAGAGGCCGTTCGTCCACCCGCATTCACGGCCATTAACTCTGGTCCTGCAAAAGATAGGCGGCTTCGCAGATAAGGATGCTTAAGGAAGGCAGTCAGGTCAGTGCCCTTCTCTTCCCCAAAAAATATGCAACGATGATGCCGAGACAGTTTCCTCAGTAAGAAAGTTCCAGGGAGAAACCACGCGGTTGGTAAAGAAATGTGTACGACAGTCAAGGTTACACCTGGAACTTCGAAGCGTAAGAGAATGACCCCTTGTAAAATCGATCGAGCTCAGGTCGAAAAAAGGTATGTCCAAAGGCAGCAACCCATGGAGAATTTTTATACGTCAAAATCAGGTTCGCTTTTAGACGCCTCAGCTCGAGCAGTTCCAAGCCAAGCGACCTCAAACGGAGGCCGGGAGAAAAGTGGCGTAGACCGCGCAAAGAACGCGTAAAAGAATGCTGGACTGATTCCAGCCAATAGCACTGGAAAAAACTATTTTCATATTTTTTTGAATACTACAAGGTACCCTAACCTGCTGTGCAAGTGACGGAAAGAAAATATCAACGTAGTGCATTAGTTCGTGGTTGACAGCTTCAGAATAAATTGGTGTACCACAAAGAAAATAGCAAGCTTTGTAGTTTAAACTCACACTTTTCCAAAAGTTCACTGTATGTAAATCTATGTAGAAGTGGAGAAAAGGACCGAAGGGTTTATTATTGAAAATTGCGAAATGAGAAATAAAGTTCTTATTTTCATCATAAACGATACTTTCGATACTTTTTACTTTACTTCTGCTGCTTGGAATTCCATAAACTGGGACTTTGTGGGTAGGCATGGGCGTGCCCTAAAAACATTACTATTTTCTTTGTGAAATTCCAAGTCAGACTGTAAACCGCTGTTATTTACTCCATCGACGTATTTATTTATTAAATGCCTTGGTTTGGGCTGTTTTGTTGGTGAAGATGAGCGATAGATTAACAGTTGTTTGGTCTCTTTCGGAATATTTTTACTGAATTGAAAAAAAACTTTATTTCTAAAAAAAACCTTTAATGACTCATTAATTAATGCGTCGTACAAACAAACAAAGAATAAAACAGTTTTGAGGATCAACAGTTCATGTTCACGAGAAACGTGCAACCACATTATCAATCCATGAAAAATTGTTTTGTACTAGAGAATAAAAATGAAACGATGCGGGGAAAAAATTGTTGAGGATTCAGTACAAAAATGAAAAGGAAGGGACTGAGGGAGGAAGGAGGGCAGGGAATGAAAAAAGGAAGGGAGGGATGGAGGAAGGATCAACAATGTACGTGCAACTGTCCTTCTCCCCCACCTCAGGGAAACTGCCCTTCTCTACTCCAGGTGTAATCTCACGCTCTGCTCTTGAATGTCAACATGTAATGGTGGCGGCCCTAGTTTATCACAGATATCTCCAAATTTGAACTGCTAACGTACTTTTCATCAGCTGGATTCTGAATCCTGATATCTTAGTTAGACATACTTTTGGTTTGAGCTGCTTTATGAATGTAAACCACTTAAGATTTGCTTTTTTATTTTAAAAAATTTCTGAAGTAGCAAATTTACATTATTAATACCATAAGGTGAACGAGGACTAAGAGCGTCGGCAAGCTCCTATTGGCAGCTGTGTTCCTACATTATCTGCTTCGGCCAATCAAAACGGATGATGTACGAGCGATAGTCAAATGGCTTGCGCCTGACAAATGAACATGAGCATCATTGTATATCATTATTTGAAACCGCGAGGGAGGTGTTCAAGGTCAACTGAGACTGAATACGAGAAAGAAACAAACACTGTTTTAAATGTTAATATTTTGGGGCAGTTTTGGTTCGGATACCCAGGCATTTGGAAAATTCTTGACACCCGCAAAATACTAACCTTCAGTAACATGTACTAAAATCTCTTATTTTATGCTTTCATTGCCCAAAATCAAGTAAATAAATTATTTGTCTTAAATATTTGTTCTCAACTCTAGTTGCGTCTGATTACCGCCGGTTGCGCGGCTCTTCACCTCCTTAATAGCCCTGGCAGGCCGCCATTTTAGTTAATATTGCCTATGGGCACCGATGGTGTAACATTGGGCATTTCTTGTGCTTGTGTCCCTAAGTCGCTATTGCTCTAAAATGTCTAAAACAAACAGGTGCCTTCGGGATTTATTAGTCGCCGTCGGAAAAATCGGATGTATTCTCTCTCTCTCTTCCCCACCCCCCTCCCCCCCAATCTAAAACGCTTTCTCCAAGCTATCTAGAAATGGTGATTTCTGAAATGCGAAAGGTCAACGGCCACTCATGTGAACACTCAAATGGACGTCTTGCAGGCCAATCTTTCTCAGGAGGCAACGTTGCCAGCCAAATTCAAATGCGATAGTTCGTCGAACTGGAGTGGAAAATGTAAAAAGTCCGAGCTCTATCCTTGAGGCCCGAAGAAGAGAGCAGCTCAAGCTATCGAAAATTCGCTGGACGAAGCTGTTGTCTTGATTGTGAAAGTGTGCGGTAAATTTTTTAATTTTTTTACGGAATTTTTCCGAGTTTGTTGACATTATGGCCTTTCGCAGTACGAAAATTTTTAAAGTAACTTGTTGTGATATCTGCCATAAATAAATGGGCATATGTTTGAAATTGATTTCTTTTATTCTGACTTCTGCATCAATAAATTATGCGTATTTTAAATCACAACAGAGTTAAGGTTGGGTGTCATTAGCAAATGAGTGGTGACAGTTCTACTAGGTTCGTCGAGGGGAAGGAGAATCCTGCTCGTTAAAATTATTAATTTTCTCCCCCCCCCCCCCCCCCCCGGGACTTTAGCTAGGCTCCGTAATAGCCTTACACAGTAATGTCCCTATCACCAACATTTTAGAAGCTGCCTCGTGAAGAAACCCCACTGTGTTTACATCTCATTATCTCGGGGACATGTCTTCTCAGGCCGAAGGACTTTACCGCCTCCGACCCTTTGTGGCTGCCAGGCGAAATCTCTAAACCCTTTAAGCAATACGGTCACCTCACCTATTAAAACGACTCGTCAGCTCGACCAATTGCAAAGTCTTAACTTTTGGGGGAGCCAGCTCACAACCCTGGGTTGGCCGTCAAGGTGCTCCCCCCCCCCCCTTGCCTTTTGACGAGGTCTGTGGAATGCTAAAAGCTCAGGTAATTCATATTTTCGTCGACATATAAAAACATCAATTTATCAGGGGTACCTGATTATAATTGGTTTTTATTGCTAAACCGAAAATATACATTATCGTCTTCCCACCCTGTCTTCCCTCTGTGGCGCCACCTGGGCACTATAGGGGAATAAAAGATGAAGCCAATGGCGCTTTATATAGACGGAGGGAAGCGCAGAACAGATGCGCATTGGGTCGCGAGGCTACCAGGCTTCTAGAACTTTAATCTCTAGATCAAACATCAAAGGAGAAGGCTAAAAGCTCAGGTAATGTATATTTTCGGGTAGGCAATAAAAAACAATTTTAAACAGGTACCCCTGGTAAAGTGATGTTTTTGCTATCCGAACGTATTTACCTTCAGTAGAACCCACTCACCTCCCAGAATCGATGACTCTGAACGTAATTGCAGCCATTATGCTCCCTGCTTTTGCTGAACCCGATTGTTTATAAGCGAAATGACTAAAATGGCGGCCTGTCTTCGCTAATAGGGAGATGCAGAGCATTGCCATCATCGGGAATTGTATGCAACTAGAGTTAAGAACGAATTATTGGGAGCAAATATTTTATTTATTGGATTTTGGGCAATGAAAGCATAAAATAAGCGATTTTAGCACACATTACTGAAGGTCAGTATTTTAAGCAGTGTTAAACTTCCAGTATTATTTCAACAAATTGAGAAGTTTCAAAGTATTGTGTGTCTGTATTTTCAGCAAACCAAAATTTGGTCATGCATAGAGCGTGTAGTTACATGTATGCCGGATATGATGAAAGACCGTCATTTGACTCAGGTATGTAATTTAATTCATTAAGGGGAAAATAATTTGCTCTGTACACATTTCCACTTTTCACTGCTGTCTGAAAATACTTTCTTTTAGTTATTAGCTTTATGTCGTTTATATAAATGCTCAAAGACTTTAAATTTCACTTTAAGTGTTTTTATTGCTCACCACCAGATGGCGTACATGCTCTCTCCCAGCATGCTATGCTCTCTGTTGCAACATGACTCAGACCGTTGAATCTACGCTCTGGTCGGGAGACGAAAACTCGTGCTCGCACCAGAAGACTCCGGGAGACAAGCACCCTTGGTGTCCTAAGTGTATGAGTTATCATTTCCTGGATGACCCGTGTGCTATTTGTCTTTACCATTCGGCTAAAAAACAAAAGTTAATACCGGTATTGAAAATATGGCATAAAAGCGACCAGCATCGTTTGTCTATAATCCGTAAGGCTGTGAGTTCTAAGGCAGTCCACCAAAAACTTGCCACCTTTTTTTTTTTCTTCTTAGAGCTAAACAGCGCTGGCCAGCACATCGAGACACACGCTAGTGTGGCGCGCCAAGTTAGGCAACAATCATCACAACAAACATCACATCAATTCAATTTTCGAGGTTGTAAACCATTGTAGCACGGCGCCATACCGTAAGGGTCTTATATCTTGAAGCGTAGTTGGGCACATTTCAGGTACTTGGGGAAAAATAATAATGCGGTACAAAAGCTTAAATTGTGTCAAAATCAAGAGCAATGACCCACCTGACAAAAATTAACTCGTGTAGGAATGCCAGCTAAGCTGCTTTCAATGCAAAATCTGACCCTTAATAACGTTGAAAATTTGTAACTAGCTAGCTAATTCTAGTCCGCTCATCCCCATGTTAATTTCCATAAGGTGATTATTCATCGATACCGAGATAACGGGAAGGCTTCCAGCTATGAAATTGGATGAATGGCTGCAGTACGATACAAACTGCGTACCTTTTATGGTTTGGAGCCTAGGGGTGTAACGAGGATGGCGTGGGATGGCGCGTATGTACGAAAATATTGTTTTAACCATTATTAGTATTGTCGGCATCGTCTCTAATTGGACGGCCAAAGTTCGGACAATGACAACGTGTATACTGACGTGCGTTCCTAGACACACACTAGTGTAGCACGATAAATGTAAACAACGTTGCCAAAGAAATTGTATCCACGTCGAATTCACGAAAAATAAACCAACTTTAAAAACAAAGCAAAATAAACAAAGCAAAAAACTGGTGAAGAGGCCACCAAGTTGAGAGTGGTTCGGCCCTTCAAAGGAGTGATATCAACACATGAAAACTAACTAAATAAAACAAATTACAACAAAATTAAAACCAAACCAAAAATCTATAAAGAGGTGACCAAGTTGAGAATGGTTCGGCCTATAGGCAAAAGGTAGTAGCAAATTGTTGAAAACCAATTTCTTGTTGACGTGCCACTTTATTACACATCTGCACGGTAGTGGAATTGAGTCTAATACACAATTTTAAAAAAAGGACTGATATCGTATCAAAAACCAAAACTGGTAAAAGGGGCCGCCAAGTTCCGAGTGGTTCGGCCCTTCAAAGGAGTGATATCAACACACCAAAACATTCGCCAACTTAATCTCACCGAATAATACTTTGGAGGTTAAATGAAAACTTGAACGTTGCTACCGAAAGTAGCATTGTTCTAGTTTTCATTTAACATTCGAACTATTAAGCGGTGCGATTAACTTGGCGAATGTTTTTGTGTGTTGATATCACTCCTTTGAAGGGCCGAACCATTCGGAACTTGACGGCCCCTTTTACCAGTTTTGGTTTTTGATATGATAGGCTTATCATCAAAAGTACCTTCAGTCAACCAGCTCTTAACTCCACCGAAAATGGACAAAAATGACTTCTGTTTTTTTGTGTTTAATAAAATCGAACTTTATCTTCGATCCTGCGCAAGCAGATCATAAAAATTCCTCCTAGATGTTTTTCTACAACATTTTGAAAAATTACTCAAAATCGCCATAACCGCATGCACGCAAGTCACCATTTTCGATTTACTTGTATTTACTTTGAATACTTCTGTTTTCCTTTGGCACAAAGCCACCCTGTTTAGTGTCTGTATTTGGGGGAACAAACACAGGCATCCAATTGCTATGCCTGCTTTTATGATACATGTTTACTTTAGTATTTATTATTTTTATTCTAAACTGCGATGACGATTTCAGTTCACAATAAAAATCATTATTTACCCTAATTTGTTTTGCTTAATGCTTATAAAAGCAAAAATATTTAACGTAATTTCTTCTCATAAACCTTACTGACCCTGGCAAACTTATTTTTATTTACAAATTTTCTGGACAGCAGTCTATCTTGTTTTATTTCAGAGATCTGCCAAAACCCAACAGTAGTAACCCATACAGTGACTACAGGCTTTACTACAACCATCCTGATATTAATCTGTCTTTTCACTCCAAAACTGAGCTTTTCAATCATGTTTCTATAGTCACTTACGGTTTCAACTTTGTCTTAACATTAACTGGGATGCCCCTATGCTCCATGTAATAGTCAAAACAGTCTGCCCTCTTAATTCCAAAGATATGCAGTAGCCACTTTTCCTACAGGTCCGCGCTTTCCCTCTACCTCCGACCTGACCTGTCTGTCCTGTTGCCTAGCAACAGACACACCTCCTGCCGCCCATCTGGCACTATGACGTCAACCAGTTTAACACTAGAAATAGCTCTCCTGTCCGTCGGATGGAGGGGGGGGGGGGGGCTGAAAATCATCTCCCCCTCTATAAAAACAAGCCCACCCATTATTCACTAGTATAGCTCTACGGACTTCAACTGAATTGCTGACACTTGAAAGTTCATTAAAGCGGGCAATCATTGACACCAAGTGACCCCTAAAACTACTCCATAACAAACGTGATGCAACAACAAAAGTCAGTCCCTACATGGTAATTTGTAGGGGTAAATTTTCGTTGGACTGTATTAATGGAAACAGTTTTCACAATCTTCCACCTTCTTAAGGCACCATCAACAAGCTGTTAATGGTCGAGGATACGGGGTGCGGTACTTTTTGAAAAACCCTCTACAGCTTCCTGTTTCCAGTTGCTGTAGATGGTAGCTCTCTCTCTCGTTGGCTTCTTGATGACGAGGGATTCTTGAGGGTTTTCCAAATTTTGAAGAGGCCCAACTTTAGTTCAGGAGTCACGAGTTTAACAATATCCTGGTGTTTGGGCTCTTGGATGTTAATAAGCTCATTAAGTTCATTGGAGAAACAAAACTACGAATTCGCCAAAGAATCGCAGAACACCAGCTGGCAGAACAACAAAAGAATTGGAAAAAAACAGTGTGGTCCGTGAGACCTCTGTGAGCCGAGCTATTCGGAAAAAAAACCGTCAGGACGGATGTTAACCGGGCCCAAGCTCCAGACACGCCATTGATTAGCAAAACATGTGAGTGCTCCTCAAGTTAAATACCAACAATGACCCCCGCATTCAGGCTCTTTAGTGTATTGCCATCCACGGGTAGCTGCGAGCACTGGGGCGTCAGATTCGATAGGCGTCCTGGTCCCAGCTGTACATCTCTGGCTTCCTACAGACCCGGGTTCGATCCTGGGAAGGGAAGTGTATATGTACGGGTTTTTCTTCGGTTGTTTCCCGCCCGTTGTACGAGGGTTTCCTCCAGGTACTCCGGTTTCCTCCGTCCTGCGGCAAAAAACAACTGTTTACGATGTTGGTTTCTTCCACTTAACATCTGCCGCTTGGGTCTTCAAAAGCTGTATAGCTTACTGGCCGACAACGTCTATTGTATTCTATTCTAACATTTCGGACAAGCGAGTGTGAGCTTAAATGAATAGCCAAGAGCCTGCATACCAGGACATTGTTAAACTTGTGGCTCCTGAACTAAAGTTGGTGCTCTCCAAAATTTGGGAAACACTCCAAATCCCTGAACAGCAAGATGCCAATGAGAGGTAGCCACCACCTACAGCAACCGGAAAGAGGAAGCTGTAGCAAGATTTTCAAAAATTGCGTCATCCTGTATCTTTGTTAACTGCTTGTTGGTGTGTGCCCAAAGAAGGTGGAAGATTGTAAGAAGTTTTTCCATTAATACAATCTTAACGAAAATTCGCTCCTGCAAATTACTGTGTAGGAATTGACTTTTGGTGCTGTGTGTCGGTTGTTGTAATTAATAGTCGATAAAGTAAAAAAATTAAATTATCGCATTTATCGGAAAGTGCTTGACCCAGGGTTCGTACCAGTGCTTATAAACCTTTTAGCTCCTTATTTTTTATTTTACCATTTGTAAGGCATTATAAGTCCTTAAAAAATGAAAATGCAGAACTTGGTCCTTGCAAGTCCTTCTTTTAATTTCCATACCAAGCGAATCAATCCTCTGCTGGCAGTTTTTGTTTATATATCGTTTCAAATTTATTTTCTTAAAATTAGTTGAATGCTGAACCCCAACTTCTTCATGACTGCATTGATAAGTCGTTGGCAGTTTCATTCACAACTCTTGGAAACTTACATGGCAGTGTGAAAAGTTAATATTACATATACAGTGCCTACCAAGCTCTCATTGTAATCCTTTTAATACGAAGTTTTGTTCAGGTTAGCTTGCCCTAGTTTTTCATGGCAGTGACTACAGTCAGCATCAGACATTAATTTTGCGTTACTGTAAGGATGTTTTGTCCGGTCACGATTGCCAGTGTTTGGCATGGCAAAGTATAAAGTGGGTATTACGTATGTACTGAATTTGGTATATTAAAAGGCATATTTAGGTTGGCAAGCTTGCCGCAGTCTGATTCAACGCACCCTTTTTTTTGGTCCGCTTGTTGTTTAGTGTTGCTTGGCAATGTCGGGTAGTTTTTTTTTGCTCAAGAGAGTCTAGGAACAGAGCTAAGAGCACAGTTCTGTGGCAACTGTTTCGGGACTTTTGTATTGTCATCTGTGGTATAACTTGTAATTGGAGACAATTTTCAATATAACCCAACTGGAAATATCTATACAAAACTAGACCTATAATGGTGTCCTTTACTAGTTGCTTCATGAGAAACTAAATATTGCATAAGTGGGTAGCAGAACTTCTCACCGTTGTCCAGTCTGCTTGGCCCTTGGTACTTAAGTCTTTACAAATCCTTGAAAAAAGTCCTTACAAGTCCTTGAAATCCATTCAGCCGAAATGGTACGAACCCTGTTGACCTCTATAAGCAAGTTAAACCGGTAAAATGAGTGAAAAACAAATTCCTTCGTAAAATGAACTTCACAACTTTTCCGACTGAATTTCAGCGAACATCGCTTAGATTCTTAGCGCTAGTGCAAAACAACTACATCGAGGTTCCTTTGAATATCCGTGGTGTGTTAAGATCTGAATTGCTCTTAGGTAGATGTAGAGGTTTTGTGGAAGATGCCACCTCCACTTCCGTTATTCTCTCTAACACGCACCCACCCCTCCTTCTCCCCTAAAATAGTCTGTGGGATGTAGTGTCTTCAGTAGTGTCTTGTTGCAGAGAAATAAGTTGTGAATTTGCTTATGATTTCAGATTGTCATGTGCAGTATCTACGCCATGTGCAAATTATCCGATAGGGAGGTTTTATTTAAAGCCATGATCCACCTTTGTAGAACTAGGCTAGATGTACCAGAATATGTAAGTTGCGATTCTTTATTATTACATGTAATTCAAGTATGTCTAGCAAGATAGAATATAGGGATGGGCGATATTTCGATATTATCGTGATATACACCACACGCGATAGTGTTATCGCAATGCTTTTCATGTTTCGCAATCATCGCAGTTTCGAGCTTTTTGTCTGGTTCACATCGGAATTTTAATGTTGTCGATAATTTCGCTTAATATTGACCAATTTTAACGTTCAAATACACCATTTTAATCGTTTTTTCACCAGCTTTCCAATGGTGCAAATCACAATCCTCTAGCTGTAGCCTTTCTGAAGTTATATCTAATAAACCATTTAACTTGCATTTTTAAACAAACATGGCCTCTAAATGGATACGAAAAATTGCTGCTAATTTTAACAGGACCAATACTACTAGAAAGGATTGTCTGTTGATTAATTAATATCAATATTTTCACATCGTAACAGGTCACCTAATTATGCAGAAAATGTTAGGATTCCGCACACTTTTTTTTAGGCAAGGTGTTTTTCGGAGTGTGGCTTATCTGCGAGCGCGGCTTATGTTGCATTTCAAATACTTAAAATATTTGAAAGTGTTTAATTATTTTGAATAAACAAGAATAATTTTTATTTATAATTTTGTATTAACGCTACGTTTACTAGGACTATTATGTACGTACATTTAGGCCTAGAAGTAGTATACTAGGCCTAAACATGTATAGTTAGTAAGTTTAATATAGGAGTAGTGCTGTTATGACCAATTAATCAAATTAAGACAGCTTGGCCTACATAATGAGAAATATCGCAATAATCACAAATATCTCGTATGAAGGTGCTGCATAATCGCATGGTGGAAATTTTATTCCCCCCCCCCCCAAGTAGAAAATTAGGTTTTCACTTTCATCCCCAAAAAACTCCCCTTTGTAGTTATTGGCTTAAATTGTTTGTTTAATGCTTTACGCCCAAACCTTAAACTTTATGCTTCTATAGCTCATCCTCACCAGGTGGCGTACCTTCTCACATCCCAGCAGGCATTGCCACCAATCCTCCACTTTCGTTTTGGGCGCAGACCAGGGAGGTCATGGGCATTTGTTCTTTGAGACATATCCAATTTTCACCCTTAGAGAATGATTCGCTTAAAGAAGTGTGCTCGCACGTATAAATCTCCAGTGACAGGCAGGTTGCATGCAGACGATGTCGGTCATGTACTTTCCGTGTTAAAGCATGCAGCTTTTATCTACAGCACACCGAAACAGAAATTTCAAGTCTTGAGAAAATTGGCGCTAATCCGACTCAAAAGAATTAGAATTAGCATGAAGCAATGCTGTTAACGTAAATAAACCTGCAGTGTATGTAAAAGGAACAAATGCTCACCTCACACATTTGATTTGGTGTAAAGCACTGCATTTACATATAGCTAATTGTTTAAGCATCTTGAGGAAGGTACTGGCAATTGGAATCAACTATTTAAATACCATATCCAAAGAAGGTCAAAAACGGGTTCGGCACACAAAAATACAATCAAGGCGTGAAAAGCAGTGACAGTTGTAATTGTCAAACAAATGGGATACTGTAATAAGCCAGCAGTACCCGAAAGGAGTGATAAGCTGACGAAGGGGAGTTACACCCTTTCAACTAAATCTAAGATGGATAATCGTTACGGAATGAGTTAACATATAACCCCAAATCTGGCCACAAATTACTGAGGGAAAAAGGCTAAAAACGGGAATGTAAGCCCTGTAAGGCGTACCTCCCGGTGGCATACCAACCCTGATCCAGGGTAGCCTAAAAATGACGTTCTCTGTGATAATGTGGGTGGCGCGCCGTCAAAGGATAAAACCTGTGCATAGTTGAAGATCTGTTGCTGGTAGCTAGAAGTGAGTCTGCACACATTACATTTCTTACTGTCGTGTACCTACTACAAATGAATTCAGCTGCTGCATATGTGGGGAAGAAGAGACTTGAGGCATGTAGTTGAAGGTAGTTGTCTTGTGGGTTAGTGAGGCTACTGGTCCGCCTAAGGACGACCGAATGGAATTGTAATATGGTTTGTGGGCAAGTCCCCCAGACCCCCCATGCTATGAGTGTGTACTAGGTTTTGAAACCATTAGGGACCGCTCAGAATTTCTCAGCTGGGGGGGGGGGGGGGGGGGGG
>JAHWFP010210751.1:28069-71116 GCA_023313725.1 Lithobius niger
AAGTACTGATACTGATCAGAACAGTTTTCAGTGGTATGCAAATCAGTTTAAGAAGATTGTTACTACAATGCTGACAAATGTCTTTAATGTGTTGGTTCTTTTTTTTTTTACAATAAATCATGGTTCCATACGTTCATTTTTATTTTGGAACCGGTACCGGTAGGTGCCAAAAGCTGCAAGGACCGGCAAATTTTGGCTCCGGTCGATCCCTAATTGGTTCAGAAGAGAAGAATGGTACCTGAAGACAGCTTGGACCGACTATTCCTTTGGACGTCCTTCCACACCATTGAATCTTTAGGAGGGAGTTCCAATTCACGAACCATCCCTACTCTTCTTTTCACCGACACATCAACAACAGGTTGGAGAGCCCACCTCCAGGGCCTTCCCCCGTTAGGTACTTGGCAGGAAGAAGTACAACTGGTCCACGTCCATGTTCTAGAACTTCAAGCCATTCGACTAACAATCTCTGCATGGAGTCACCTTCTAATGGGGAAAATAATAACCGTCGTGTCGTACAACAGAACAGCAGTCGCTTATGTTAAGAGAGGAGGAGAGACTCGTTCTCTTTCCCTCATGAACGGACATCGCGACTCTTCGAAATGTGCACTGTTCTGCACGTAACACTTAACCCAGACACATCACGGGGAAGTTCAACGTCTGGTCAGACAAACTCTCATGGAGGAAGAAACTCCTGCAACGGAATGGAAACTAGCCCCCAGCATCTGCCAATCCCTCTTCCTTAAATAAATACAGATGCAAACCTATTTACGTTGCCTTTTGGACTTAAATGTTGGACTGCCTGAGCGGAGAATTGAACTCATGGTCTTTGAAACCAAATGCCGAGGTTCTACCACTGATCCATATGACACGGCCTTAGCCCCTCTTCCTCAAATGGGGGAACCCCTTCGTCAAACTATTTGCCACAAAACTCAACAGTCAACTTCCAAACTTTGTGTCCCCATTTCCGGACCCGACAGCCTAGGTGATGAACACTCGTAGCATATTCTGGGACAGGATGTGTGCTTACACATTTCCTCCCTTCTCCAGTCCATTGTGAATAAAATTCGGCAGTCTCAAGGCTCCTTCATTCTAGTAGCACCAATGTGGCCAGCAGCACCGTGGCTCATAAACTCGATGGAACTGAAGAAGGAAGGCCCCGTATCTCTCCCTCTTAAAACAAGCGTTCCTCACGCAACACAAAGGAAAGACTCACCATTCAAAACCCGATATTCTCCATCTTTATGGGTGGAGACTCTAACAACCAATCTGAAACAAGCGAGATTCTCTTCTCCAGTCACAAATTGTCTTTATTTTGTTGCCATTGAACTTCAATCCGTCAAAATTAACGAAACCAGGTGAACAAAAATTGTGCGGACGGTGCAACTCAAACCATTTTGACACTTGCAATTCTTCTGTCAACATTTTGGCGTCTTTCTTGGAAGATCTGTTAATCAAAGAACTTTCTCCGACAGCAACGAAAGGACACAGATCCGGCAACTGACGGCAAAATCATTTCCAGACTCATGCTGGCCTTTGAAAATGCTTGCCCAAAAGCTTGCCAACTTTTTCCAAGATGGAGTCTTCCACTTGTTCTCAAAAACCTTTCGTTGTCACCTTATGAACTTCTACATTCAGTTTCAATATTACACCTGACCCAAAAGATGGTCTTCCTTCTTGTACTTCCATTGGCAGCAAGACAAAGTGAACTGGTCGCTTTCTCCAAAGAAAACAACCACCTCTGCTTCTCCTGACCCTGAAGAGAATAATAAAAAAAGTTCAATGTCCAGTGAGGGCTCTCCCGACACTACCTCAAAAGGACCCAAGTCCCTACAACAAAACATTCTCTCTCCGAAAGAACTCCCCCACCCCTTACTCCCCTCTTTCTGCAAGTTGACAAAGTCTTACGTGAAGTAATTCCACTGCCAGTGATCCCATTCAAATTAGGAAAATAAATTTGTGTAGTCATTAGGCATGCCTATGAACTTGATCCAAATCATATCAACATCTCTAGTGAGGTGCGGGCTCATGAATTAAGAACTTCGGCAGCTTCTTCGGTGTACGGGAGTTGCACTCCGCTTGACGAAGTTGTTGCTGCCTGTTCATGGACCAACAAAAACACTTTAATATAAAGTCACTTCCTTTGGGATACTAGTTGCTCCAGTGGTGCTAAAAATATGAAAGAACATTTAATGGCTGGAAGTTGCATCGGACATTAAGTGATTTGCAACTGAAGAAATAGAGAGAATGCCTATCAATAATATCTTTCTCGATAATTATTAAATAACTGGTATAATACTTTTATTCTAGCGTTGGGTTCTAGCTGACTCACCTCCTATGGACAAATCAGCGCATATTACTGAAGGGAAGTATTTTGCAGGCAGTAAAAAACAGAATTTTAACAAGGTTTAAAATTATATTTTACTATCCTGAATTTCTTACCTTCAGTAGAACCCACCTACCTACCTCCCCGCTTTTGCTGAACCTTATTAGTAGGTGTGAACGCAATGCTAAAAAAAAGTTGGGAGTTACACAGAATGTAAAAGTTTGGCCACCTGCTGAAATTTGTTGGTTAGGTTGTATTATTCAATACTAGAAGGAGTATTTTTTTTTATTTATCTCAAGAACAGTAACTCCAATCAAAAAACTTAGTTGCAAAATTGTTCAGCACAACATTCTGCACAAAACATATTCCCATCAACTTTTTCGTGGAAGCAACGGTTAAGAAGAAAAATCAGAATAAAACTATTACATACCTTTTGCGGGCAGTGTGATAAGCATACATAGTACTACATTCGAGTCTATAATGTTTGACCTAATACAGATAAACGAATGAGGATTAAAGCGTTCGAAAGGTACGATTAATAACTTTCGAGTGCTCTAAACCACATTTATGTATCTTTATTACATCAAACTTTACAGATTAAAACGTAATATACAGGGTTCGCACAGTGTGCTTACAGTGCTTATAAGTCCTTATTTTAATTTTGGGATTGTAAGGACCTTATAAGTGCTTCCATGGTCCAAATATGGTCCAAAGGTCCTTAAAAGTGCTTATTTTGGACCTGAAAATATGATTTGTCTCTAGTAAATGTTATTTAATTTGCAACAGTAAAACTCAACTTTTAGTGCTATACATAAAAAAAAAGTTAGTATACAGCACATTTGATTATTATTAAAACATTAAAAAAAATCTTCCGAACCTACCTTAACTGTGTAGTGCAGTGGCTACCCGAACCACTGCACTGTGTGGTTGGCGCTAATGGCCTGGCTGTCGACGTGCCATTGAGCCTCAATCCCCCCCCGCGCCGGCCCCGCACTAAGTTTCAAGCCGTTACTGGAAACATGATTTTTTAGTTTCTATTGTTACTGAAAGGTGCTTACAACGGTCATTATGAAGTGCTTTTAAGTCCTTATAAGTGCTTATAAAGAATTTCTTTGATATGTTGTGCGAACCCTGAATATAGTATATGTTTACTGCAGCCACGTAAGTGTGCCACTCACGTACTGTTACGTTCAACCCTGTAAAAATTTTACTGAATATAGATACTTGAATGCAATCGTTTGAACGGTATTAACCACCCATTTTGAAGCCCCCCCCCCCCCAAGCTCTCGACACGCCATTAAGCTTCAACCCCCCACCCCCGTTTTGAACGCTTCAACTCCCACACGTGAAACTGTGTTATATTGGACGATTGGTCACAGACATAAAAGAAGACTATATTTTTGGAATAAATGTTAATTTAATATTGTTTCTCAAATGCTGGTGTTGAACATGGCTCTTATTCAACCATTAATTAATTATTTATTTAAACAAATACGTTCTTCCTTTACAGTATTAACGCCATGGACTAAACACATTGTGCATAATCCACAACACACATTGTGGTACTTCCAATTCCAACACACCTGTTATTGAGGATACGTACAAAAACTTCAAAACGGAGGGGAGGGGGGGTGAATTGAAGCTTAATGGTACGTCGAGAGCTGGGGAGGGGGGTTCAAAATGGGTGGTTAATACCTTTCAAACGATTGTATTCAAGCATTGAAGACTAGGAGCATTTTCGCACTAGCTGGCATTGATGTGCATGTAGAGATGACAATAGTATAAGCAACCGTCGATAATGTAGTGGCCAAGGAATCTAAATGGCATAAAGGACCAGGTGGGAGCTCCGTCAAGACAGACTACAACGTAAACTAAAGCAATCGCAGGTGGCGACTACTGTGGTTGCCTGTTCGAGTAAAGATAGTGTTACTGCCATTAAGTCGAAGACTCCAAGGAGAAGCCCCATACTAAAGGCATCGGATAACTGTCTGCTCTGCATGAAAACAAGGAGGAATTAAAACTGTTATGCAATCCTTCCAGAAACTGCGCCTTAATAAAGAACTTAAGAAAAAATGATTCCAGTGTTTTGACTTGGCTTTCTAGTGGAAATCTGGTAGCAAATGAATTGAAATACCGTACAAACTCTTACATCTATCTCATCCTATTCATCTCATTGGACGAAGCCCTGCAGTCATCTTCTGGATCATAGCTTTTCACATTAAGTGAATCGAACTTCGTAGCACAGTATACGCACAATTTCAAAATAAATAATGATATCAGCACCAATATCTTCTGCAAATTTTCGACTGTCAATACTCGGAGATGTTGTGGCTCAGACAACAGACGACAATGGAGTGATTTTTTTCTGTTTTTGCCTGATGAAGACTGTCGTCTCGGCCCCAACATCTCCAGAGTATTGACAGTCGAAAATTTGCAAAAGATATTGGTGCTGATATCATTATTTATTTTGAAATTGTGCGTATACTGTGCTACGAAGTTCGATTCACTTAATGTGAAAAGCTATTTATATATCTTTATTTATTTTAAAATTGTGCGTATACTGTGCTATGAAGATGATTCCCATATTTCAAAGTAAGCACTACAGCATTTTTAGAGATACGAATCGAAGCGGCGGTAGAAATAGATGAAGCAGTTTCTATGGTATTTCAATTCATTTGCTACCAGATTTCCAGTAGAAAGCCGAGTAAAAACACTGGAATCATTACGGAGAAGCAATTTTTTCTTAAGTTCTTTATTAAGGCCCAGTTTCTGGAAGGATTGCATAATAGTTTTAATTCCTCCTGTTTTTCATGCAGAGCAGACAGTTGTCCGATGCCTTTAGTATGGGGCTTCTCCGTGGAGACTTTGTCTTAATGGAAGCAATACTATCTTTACTCGAACAGGCAACCATAGTAATCACCACCTGTGATTGCTTTAGTTTACGTTGTAGTCTGTCTTGACGGAGCTCCCACCTGGTCCTTTATGCCATTTAGATTCCTTGGCCACTACATTATCGACGGTTGCTTATACTATTGTTAGCTCTACATGCACATCAATGCCAGCTAGTGCGAAAATGCTCCTAGTCTTCAATGCTTGAATACAATCGTTTAAAAGGTATTAACCACCCATTTTGAACCCCCCTCCCCAGCTCTCGACGTACCATTAAGCTTCAATTCACCCCCACCCCCATTTCAAAGTTTTTGTATGTTTCCTCAATAACAAGTGTGTTGGAATTGGAAGTACCACAATGTGTGTTGTGGATTATGCACAATGTGTTGGAATTAGGCACAGTCCTTAGTCCATGGTGTTAATACTGTAAAGGAGTCTTCCTCTTGAGTCTGTGACCAATCGTCCAATATAACATAGTTTCACGTGTGTTCAAAATGGGTGGTTAATACCTTTCAAACGATTGCATTCAAGTATCTATATTCGGTAAAATTTTTACAGGGTCGAACGTAATAGTACGTGAGTGGCACACTTACGTGGCTGTAGTAAACATATACTATATTACGTTTTAATCTGTAAAGTTTGATCAAATAAAGATACATAAATGTGGTTGAGAGCATTCGAAAGGTATTAATCGTACCTTTCGAACGCTTTAATCCTCATTCGTTTATCTGTATTAGGTCAAACGTTATAGACTCGAATATAGTACTATGTATGCTTATCACACTGTCCGCAAAAGGTATGTAATAGTTTTATTCTGATTTTTCTTCTTAACCGTTGCTTCCACGAAAAAGTTGATGGGAATGTTTTGTGCAGAATGTTGTGCTGAACAATTTTGCTATTCTACGTTTTTTGATTGGAGTTACTGTTCTTGAGATAAATCAAAAAAACTGTTTTGCAGCTTTTGCAATGGTTTTCCTGCTCTAAGTTGGCCCCCCCTCCTAGTATTAAATAACACTACCTAACCAACAAATGTCAGCAGGGGGCCAAACTTTTACATTCCATGTAACTCCCAGCATGGTAGTCACACCTACTATATGGTTCATAAGTGATATGACAAGATGGTGACACTGCTCGCATTAATATGGAATGCGAAGCAGCGCACCTGGCAGGAGCTAGGTAGTACTATTATTGGACAACTTATCTAATTTGGGCAATGTAAAGCATAAAATAAGCTAATTTAGCACATATTACTGAAGGCAAGTATTTTAGGATAGTAAAAAATAATTTTAAACAGTGTTAAAATTCCATTTTTCCGATAACTTCTCCAAAAATTGACTGATTTTGATATTCAAATGCATCATTTTAACCATTTATTCGAGAGGTTTTTAATGGTACCAATGTCGTGTTGTTACCTTTAGCTGTCCTCAAAGTATTTCGCTTTCATTCTCGAGCGTGAGGAGTTAAATCATTCGAATCGTCGAAGGGTTATATCGCCTTTGTATCACAAATCAGTTCGAGCCCAAGCCAACTAAGATTTAAATCGAATCGCGAGTTGAGTGGCCATGCCTTGCTGACTGATTCCTAGTGTAGTTACCTCCACTTGATTTCAGCAATTCGATTCAATTCAAATCAATACTCTAAAATTTCTCTGAATTAAATTGAATCAAATCGTGGATTAGCTGAATCTCGGCTAACTTCCGTGAATTGAATTATTCTCGTAAGTTCTTCTCAAATCGCGATTCCACTCGTCTGTTTTTGAATTGGTTCATGATCGATTCGCGATTTAATCAAATCATGACTCTCAAAAGTTGTGCAAACAAATGACGATTTGAATAGCTTCGAGTATCCATTCATATAATTTTTGAAACATTATTTTTTTTCAAATCGCTCCCAAATCGCGAATGGGCTAAGTCCTATTTGATTTGATTCACGATTCGAGTCAAGATTCAGTCGAATCACAATTCTGTTTGGTTAGTCAAGCGAATCACGATTTGATTTGAAATTTGTCGAATAGTTGATTCAAAACGATTCAATTTGATTCATGCACAGTCCTCACCATATTTATAGATTATGAATATACAAAAATTCTTTACAAGTAATGCTTTACAGATAGCCACCTTTTTCACATGACGAAAACTCCTATTCTTTTTTCGCATGACCCCCACCCTTCCCCCAAAGAATAAAACGGCACAAGCAGGGACAAATCGTACTTAATTTATCGAATCGAGCTCTACGGATTTGCTACTGCTAGCCTAACCGAACTAAATAGACTGCAAAAAATTCAAAAATGAAGTAATCAAAATTCTTTTTAGAAACTTCACTCTGCTAAACAGATATACATTTGTTTAAGAGAAAACTTCATATAGCTAAAATAATAAGAAAAGATTTATTAGACCAAAAGAAAAAGGTTTTACAAATCAATGCTAAAATTTTTTTTTAAAGTTTGGCTTTCTATATTTAATTCAAATCGCGAATCAACTTAAAGTCTTACGAATTGCCTAATTCGAATCGAATTGACTCGCAATTCGTGGCTTCTGTTTTAAACTAAAGTCGAATTGAATCGTGAATCGTTGGCTACTGTACTTAATTCAAATCAAATCGGTGTAGAGCCAAATCGCGATTTGAATGTGAATCGCCAACTCAAATCCAAACAAAAGTGTTGCCTAATTCAAATCGAATCGGTGTAAATTTTGCCTAATTCGAATCAAATTGAATCTCGAATCATTGGCTACTGTACTTAATTCAAATCATATCGGTGTAGAGCCAAATCGCGATTTGAATGTGAATCGCCAACTCAAATCCAAACGAAAGTGTTGACTAATTCGAATCGAATCAAATCGTGAATCGTTGGCCTCTTATAAATCGCGATTCTCACTTTTCTGCAAAACTGCAACTTAAAATCGTGATTTGCCGTACACAAGTGAATACTTCGTGAGAGTTAAATCGATTCAATTCAGTTGGAATTCATACCGATTCAATCTTGAATCACCAAAACAGTTGCGTTTCCTTACTTCCAAATCGCGATTTGATAATGATTTTGTAGAATTTTTGGCGATTGAATCAAATCACGATTCGATTTGTGCCCACCACTGTCCCGCTGTGATCAAACTTTAGCTAAGCCCAATTATTTTTTGGTTTTTAGGTTATCAAACAAGTTCCAATATCGGCTGGTGTCAAAGACTCGATCATCAGATTTTACAACAGGGTCTTTATGCAAGAAATTAAAGGAGTAGCTCAAAGGCTTGCACCAAGTAAACAGGTAAAACACATCAGGAGTCGATTTATTTGGATGCGCAGGTAAAAATGTCTGTCCTGAACCGGACGGAGAAAAACATTGTTATTGGTTCTGCACTGCAGCAATCAATCCTTATGGTAGAAATTTGACCCCTGCTATAGTATTCGGTTGAATTGCACTAATACTTAATCTAATTAAAGAAACAAAATCAACTATAAGTATTAATAAACGAAAAAAAAAACCACAATGGACCCCATATTGTGAAAAGTTAAGGTTAGTAAGTTAGCAGCAAAAGTGACGAAAAAATTCATGTTTCATCTTCCCGGACCCATGATGACACGTGAATTTTTTTATCATTATTGGTACTGACTTATTTTAAAATGTCACATCGCTTACTTGAAAATCCTAGTCCATGTTTACGTCTATTACGCTTAGATTTCAAAAGAAAGGATATTTACCATTCCAATATCCATTGCAAATTTTCGACAGTCTGGATTTCTGGAGTTGTAAGGGATCTGAACGACCACTGTCTTCTTCAGGCTACTGCATCACTGCTCACTCCATCGTAATCGTTCGTCTGCTTTTTGAATGTGACGCGGAGCCATAGTGTCCGTAACTTGCAGGCCAGTGCACCACTTCTCCCGCAGCAACTTATTAAACTCGCCTCTCAGCAGATACTGGATGCTTGGGTTTTAAGGTTCTGTTTCACCACATGTTTTGTTACCTTACGGTTTAATTTAGGCTAAGTGTACATGTTATACATTGTGTAGGCTATAGTGTTGGGCGGTACCAGACATTTTAAGACCGGTGCCGGTACCAAGCTTAGTACTTCAGTACTCGGTTTTCTCCGATACTTATGAATGAGGTGGTTTCTGGTATTATAGTGTTGTTGATATAGTTTTAATGGAAAAAAATTATTGATCACCCCTGATTTAATTTAATACATGTTTCACAAGTTATTTGATAAAAAAAAAAAAATTTCTAAAATGTGTGGTTAACTATCCAAGTAGAAATGCAAATATAAACAAACGCTGGTTGTAGCATCAAAGTTATGCAAATTTGGCTCCACTCCAATTTTACCATTGTTGATCTTTAACTGATTGTTGCACTGCTTTGGTCCTACAACACAAGGACTAAATGAACCATGTTATTAACTGAACAAAAAACGGCTTAGCCGTTTAGAAAAAAGCATTAGAGCTCGTATCCCCATACTCACAACTGTGAAGGTACACGAATAAGAATGAATTAGAGTTCACTCGAACCAACGAACTATAATTTGAACTCGAATTCCAGGGAACAATGACTGTTTTTGCTCAGTGGTTATGTCAGAAAATGAACATAGTTTGTGTTTGAAATGTTTAATGTTTCTGTGCACTTAATCTGGGTGTGGTACAGGCTTTTTTAATATATGTCTGTTTGTTGTTTTATATTTTAAGTATGTTTCCTGTGAGCAGCTATATGTGCGTTTTGTGTGCATTTATAATTTGTGAAACAAGCATACTCCTAATTAAGGCAGTTTTTATTGCCTGTCTTTGTGTATGTAGTATTCATCCTTCGTAGGCGTTTTGCTGTTTGCTGCGTCTGTTAGTATGTGTTTTAGATTTTCGTTCTGTTTCATGTGCGTGTGTATGTTGTATTTTTTGTGCGTATTTTATTTGTGTAAAGTATCCAACCGTTTTGTTTCTTTGATTTGTGATGTACATGAATTCGTGTGCATGGAGACTGGCATGTCACAATCCTTGTTCCCTGGAATTGGAGTTCAAATTATAGTTCGTTGGTTCGAGTGAACTCTAATCCGTTTTTATTTGTGTACCGTCACAGATGTGAGTATGGGGATACGAGCTCTAATGCTTTTTTCTAAACGGCGAAGCCGTTTTTTGTTCAGGTAATTTGTTGGCTTTTTTCGCTTCCATTTTATTGTAATTGCTACGGTCTGGTCTATCATGTGTACGGTATGTCCACTGTACACCCAATTTTGTTTGCGAAAAAACGAAACGTTAGAAATGCGTATTTCTGTTCAGGTTCTGCCCAAGTTTTATCCCACGTTTGTTTTTTGCTGGCAACACACTAGCATGTGTCTAGAGTTAGCATGGGTCAGCTGATGGGTAGTTGATTCTGCATTGTCGCATGCAAATGCAGTATTATGGCAAACAATCGCGGAAACAATTCAACTAGATTCCAGAAGCCTGCATTGAAGAAGTAAATAAATAATTCAGTCATGTTGGCCGTCCAATTTTGAGGCCTTAAGGCCTCAAAATTATAGACTTTGCACCATGCAGTTTAAAACTGAAAGATTAAAGCGAAAACCAAGACCATTTCATTTTGGTTCTCGACAACGATTGAATATATTTAATGGAGCCGCCCCAAAGCTACCACGACAATGTTACTTTTCCCTTGCCCGAGCATAGTTGCATATTGTTGGAGTGAGCTAGAATCCGATCTTGTGCGCCTCGTGTATAGTTGCCCCATTGTTACATGTTGCAGCATTGCATTCTGGGGCCGCGCCGCCTCCGCCTGTCCAGTTTTTTTTAATTCTCGTGCGCAAACTAACTCTAATAAGCACTGCCTGGCGGCTGTGCTAATAATTGTAACGCCTTTTTTATATTAAAACAATACTGGTATTTTGCATTTTTGAGAACTGGTTTACCGCCCAACACTAGTAGGCTAAGGTTAATAACGACAAATATTAGCTTTTATTTGGGTAAAAAATAAGGTATTTCAATGTTTGCATTAGCCTACAAATTTGTTAGCCTACAAGTTTGTGGAAGCCAGAAAAAAAAATTGTCAAAATCGGTAGCGATCGGTTCGATTAAAACGGATCGGTGAACCAATAAATTTGTGGCTGAACGGATCGGAATCTGTTCGGCAGAAAAAATGCTGATCGGTACAGCCTTAGTATTTACAGAAGTACTTTTTTTTTCTTACTTTGTTACTGTGTATTCTATTACAGAGTACACCTAATGGACCACCAAAAACTCCTCAGTCTTCTTCTACCTACATGTAAGTACAGTACAATTTGCACATGTGAAACAAATATGAAGAAAGATGTGAAGAAATATGTTCTAATTATTTTTTTATAGCCGACGAAAATATCCATTACTTGTTTTATAGCAGTTTCCCCCCTTTTGAGCATTTATTCCCCTTGAAGTTTCGGAACGGGTGAAGAGGAACTGTCCACGACAGAATGAATAAATTCCATTGATGTACTAGTGGGGAACGGAACGGCCACCACTGAAGTAGGATTGAAGGTAACGTTCATCCGCGGGACGGCGGTATGTGGATGGAACGTGGAATCCTGTGTGGAACGTCGAAGGGATGCTCAAAGAGCGACCACGCGTTGCGAACGCCCTATGAGAAATAATGCCGACAGGACGCTGCGGTGGAGCTTATATAAGCTGGCCCAAGCCCGCGCATGCGCAGTACGTACGAGCCTGGCAGGGAAGACAACACTCATACTTCTAGGGGAATAAATGCTCAAAAGGGGGGAAACTGCTATAAAACAGGTAATGTATATTTTCGGGTAGGCAATAAAAACTCAAATTAAGCAGGTTCGGGTCCTGCAATTTTAGTCTATTATTGTTTCGTTATTGGAAAATATTTTTCTAATGCCATGAAATTACCTGATTTTTTTAGCATTCTCCTTCTCTCAATACTGTTAGTACTAGAGATTAGAGTTCTGGAGTTCATCATGCGTCGTTACCCACTGCGCATTCTAATGTGGTCAGCCTATATAAGCCTGGCCGTCGATCGAGTCATCATCTTTTCTTCTGTACGCGCGGACCCCATCGGACGTGCTGTTAGCTGCTCCTGCGATCCACGGTTCCTCTTCGATGCCTCATGCCAAGGGCGCTCCACGCGATTCCTGGCCAGAGTGGCCACTCCGCCTTCCTTGCCCGAGCCACCTTCTATGGAACCGGCACTCCCGACCCATTCTTCTGCTTGTCCGCCCTCTCCGGGGAACAGCGCTCTTTCCACCGTGGTCCCGATTCACGATCCTCCTGTGACCGATCCCACTGCGATTCTTGGTCCCACTCCGGACATGGCAACCACGTCTCCGCTCCTATGCGTACAACCCCAATCCACTCCCGATTTGCAGTCCCTTCAAGACCAACTCTTTCAGGCAAAGGAAACCTACGCTCGCCTTAAGCTTCAAGTCGGCCGTGAAACGCCTGTCTTCTAAACCTTCGTGTGGTACGCTTGACCTTTCTTTCCGGTCCTCTAGGCAGTCAACAACTTCCCATTCTGTGGCCGTCGAACACCACAGCGATCCCCTGTCCATGGAACGTGTTCACGAACTTATGGAATTGACGCTACAGTCCTTCAAACGCAAGCAACCTGTCCTAACGTCAATTCCGGTTCCATCTCCCTACACAGAAGACTGGATCACCTCTGCCGCAAAGAAAGACTCGCCTTCCTCCCCTAGCAACCCCGGGCCCGTCTCAGCCAGGGATATGCACACAGGCCCCCGAGATTAGGACTTAACCATTTCTGCCCCTCTTTGCACCACTTTCTTAGCCGCTGTTGTCCTTTTTTTGGAGTTTTTTTGGGCTCTTTTACAACACACCGCTCCACCGAAAAAGGGCACTTTTTCAGAAAAGGGGGCTCTTAATTTGCCACGAAAGCAGGGGCTAAAATCCGCCCCATCTTGTGTGCACATCCCTGGTCTCGGCCTTTGGTTCCCCCTGCTTTTCAATCAATTCTGCCAGCCAGACCGACTCGTCCGCTGGCTTGGCCGACGATCCGATCTCTGCCGATGAATACGCCTTTGTCTCGGTTTACCTCCACCGATCCTCCTTCCCGCCACGCCCATTTCGAGTTTCCTTATCAGGGGGGAACCGAACCATTCCGAGATCCCTCTTCCACACCTATTGAAGACTGTATAAAATATCATTCCAGATTGTTTCTTGTATAACCTTCTCTACAGGCGAATGAACCCAGCAAGAATCATGGCCTATCTACAGGCTATGGCTTTGGCCTTCGAGACTGCCTCCGCCGTCAGAACCGGTAATCGGCCAATCAACAACACTCCTTACCACGTTTGCTCTGCTCACGAGGTGTGCTACTCGGCAACGGCGCTCCACTTGAATTGGACAAAGATCATCCACCACTATGTCCCGGTCGCGAATCATCGTTCTTCCGCCCCATGGGTGACGGTCCCGCCAATCTCAGTCCGAGTTCCTCACGGCCGATGTTAAAATGGACTTCAGAACATCTCTGTTCCTTCCTCATAAGGTGTCAGCCACCTCCTCTGTCCTCCGCGACAATGATCGTCTGCTTCGGTTTGGTCTTTGGGCAACCTCCAAGGCTGACGTCCTCAATATCGCCGCTAATGCCCTTTGTGAAAAGCTTTCAGCCTATACACCCGATGACACTAAGGACCTCACTTACCTCATTAGCCAGGTTTTCTGCAATGCCTGCTTCGCTATGTACCACTCGATGAACTGGTTCACTTGCGCAGTGTTTATTTCGACTCTTCTGCTACGATATATTGTCCTCAACACGGCTCCCAACCTACACTATTCCAGGGGTGCATAAAATTCTTACAGGACAAAATTTCCCACAAAAGTTTCCTACAGATTTTTCAAATTTCTACAGCCTTTCACTATGTAGGCAAGCCATTTTTCAGTGAATTTCCTCAGTTCGCTGAAATTTCCCGCGAACCTCGTTCTAGCGTTCTGGCATATTCTGCACCCCTGCACTATTCCACCCGTCATGTGCTTCGAAACCAACCGATACACGAATACAATGCTTTGTTTCGAGGCCTCATACCCAAGTTGGCGCCCCACCTTGACATTACCTGTAAACCCAAAACCGATTCGACCGAAGTCTGTTCAGGGTCCTTGCAGTTCCGCCTTCCAGCATCATAACGATTCCAGGGAAGCCTGGGTCCCCGGTCCTCCACCTCCAGCAAACCGTTCCACTCATTCCCCCAGACGGCAGGACCGTTCGCCCATTCCAGGCCTGGGCCAGGGACGTGGGTGCGGTCGCTCCTCTGGCCAAAGCACAACTCTCGACTGCCGAAATCGCAACTCTTTCCTCGGTCCCCGACAGCGGAACAGACCCCAGCGCTGACAGTTACCCTTTGCCTTTTCCTGCCGGGGTCTGCCTATGTTATTACCTAACAGCGTGGCAGGATCTTACCTCCAACCCTACCGTGCTCTTCATTGTTTCCTACGGTTTCCACCCTCGCTTCCACAGCACCCGCATCTCCGATCCCCTCCTTGGGGTCACGCCACACGGTCCTCGGTTCCACTGTCATGCGAAATCTCCGACTTACTGACAAAACGTAACATCCGAACCACTCCCAACCCGGAACGGCTGGGGTTTACAGTCAGATATTTCTCTGCCCCAAGCACACAGGGGACTTCCGCCTCATTTTCAATATTCAACCGTTAAATCAATACATTCTCAACCCTCACTTCCAGATGAAAACCATAGAAACTATCCGACAGTCCTTGCTTCCCCACGATTGGACGATTTCTATAGATCTTGCGGACGCCTACCTTCACATTCCACTTGCGTTTGTCTGGCACCTCTTCCGATACATCTACGACAACACGGTCTACGAATTTCTCTGCCTCCCGTTCGTACTCAACGTGGCTCAACGCATTTTCACCCTTGTTCTCTGGCCGGTCCTTGCCTTCCGTCACAAGCACGAGATTTGGGCAAGTGCCTACCTCGACGACTGGGTCCTCCCTCATCAAGACATGTCTCTACTCCTCCGCAACGGCGACTTTACACTATGTCTCCTGCACCGTCTCGGTCCTTGTGTCAATTTACCGAAATCCCGGCTAAACCCGGCTCAACAGTTGTTTTTTCTAGGTGTGCACTTCGATATAGCCCAACTGTCCTTATGCCATCCCCAGACAGACTTCCGGCCTTCTCACCAAACTACAGTCCTTTCTTCATCTACACTCCTACACTGACCGATTTCAATTCTCTCATCGGGACACTCTATTTCCTTGCTCTGCTCGTCCCTTACGGACGATGGATAGGTCCGTCCTTTACATTATTTTCAAATCGACGAGTGGTCCAATCAGCATCTTGTCCCAACCCCAGGTCTCTTCTAAGTCGTCAGCATTTTTGCCATCTCGTTGCGAATTGCGTCGTCCAAGCCGACAACACAACAGTAGTCGCCTATCTCCTGAAAGGGGGAAGGCACACGCTCCAGGTACCTTCACAACGTCACCTCGGAAAAATGCAGTGTTTGCATCTCCCTACACACGACTCTTCTTCCGTTACACTTCCCAGGCAGCCGCAACGTCATGGGGCCGACCTTTTCTAGACCTCATTGCAACGGGGCTCAATGCCAGACTTCCCCGATACTTGGGCGCGTTTCCTGATAATCAAGCCTGGGGTGTGGATGCCCTCACCCTGTCTTGGAACCCCTTGTTCGGTTATGGTACCTATTCTCACTGCCCAAACTTCTCCCTCTAGTCCTGCACAAGATTGCTCGGTCTCCCGGTCTCTTCATCTTGATAGCACCCAATTGGCCCGCGACACCATGGTCCCTCTGCTTCTCGATCTCCTCATCGATCCTCCTCAGCACCTCCCGGTCTCTTACGATCTCCTGTTCCAACACAGGGGAACTGTGTTGCACCACCGTCCATGGTCCCTGCAACTACATGAGTAGCTGCTATCGTCCGATTGCTCGAAGCGCCAGGAGTTTCTACGGACCAGGCCTCACGCATCACCTCAAAAGCTATCCGGTCCTCTACCAACAAAATCTATGACAGCGACTGGCAACGATGGTTTCGTTGGTGTCTCCCACGGCACATCGATCCACTCGGTCCCTTTGTTCCAGACTTCCTTCGATTCCGGAACACCTTGTCACTGATGGCCTTCGAAGCTCCACCATTCTAGTCTATCGGTCCGCGCTCAACACGGACTTTAGGGCTGTAGGTAGCTTTCGGCTCCTGGATGATTCCGTATTTCAGCCCTTAAAATAAAGTCCTTCGAGATGGAACATCCTCGACTGCAACGCACGTTCCCGGACTGGGATCTGTTGTGGTCCTCACTTCGCTCCTCCATACAAACCCATGTCCTCTTGTAAACTCAATCATCTGATCCGTAAGACGGTTTTTCTTGTTGCTTTAGCAGTATGTCTTCGTTGTAGCTAACTTCCAACTCTTTCCACAACACCCGCAGACTGTATCTTCCTTGACAATTACTCTGGTGTCACCCTCACCCCTCTGGGATTCCTTTCTAGCCAAGACTCAGAAACCCAGTGAACGATCCTCACCCTTCATCATTCCGGCTCTGTCAAACATCTTAGGCGACGAACCTGAATGCGCCCTTTGCCGTGTACAGGCTCTCCGGTTCTACCTCAAAACATCCAAGCTGATCCACCGAGGCCGTTCCCAACTTTTCCTTCCATTCGCCTCTGCATCCGGCATTACTTCGGTTCGCATGATCTCCACCTGGATTAAGACTGTGACCTTTCAGGCCTACACTGCCATTGATATTAACTGCACTAACCATGGTATTCGAGTCACTGCCCATGAGCTTCGCGCCATTTCTACGTCTTGGGCCCATTATAGTAATATTCCTATCATGGACATTTTGGAGGCTGTTTCGTGGCTCACTCAACTGTCTTCTACCCGCGTGATATATCCACTCAAGCCAAGGGACTCTACCGTCTTGGTTCCTTTGTGGCCTCTAAACGGATTCTCTGATCCCCTTAAGCACCCGATCCCCTCGACCTTGTCTACATTATCGTTTGCAAAGTTTGTCATTTGGGGACCACGTGCGCTACCCAAGGGGGCTCCAACAAGTTGGCGCCCGCCGCCTTTGACGAGGTCTGTGAAATGCTAAAAGACCAGGTAATGGATATTTTCATGGCATTAGAAACATCGAAATACCAGGGCCACCTGGTTGATTTTAGTTACTATTGCTTTAGCCTTTAATGAAAATACACATTAACCTCTTCCCACCCTCCTCCTCTCTGTCGCCAACTGGGCACTATAGATGAATAAACGATGATGACTCGATCGACGGCCAGGCTTATATAGACTGAGGCTGCGCAGTAGAATGCTCAGTGGGTACCGACCCGTGATGAACTCCAGAACTCTAATCTGTAGTACTAACAGCACTGGGAGAAAGAGAATGCTAAAAGATCAGGTAACGTATATTTTCATTTAGGCAATAGAAGCAGAAATCAACCAGGTGGCAAGAACTGTTGTTTTCAGAAAACCGTGCCGTTGTTTCAGTTTTGCTTGCAATTTGATGCTATTAATTTAACAAGTTTGTTGCCACCATTTGGCATCTGCTCACAAAATATGGTCGGAAAACACTGCTAACGTGCGACACAAGCTGTGTGAGGGGTCCCCGAGCATATTAAGCAAGCGGAGACCATTGGTTAACAGTGTCATTGTTTTTCCAAGCCAGCTGAATACCAGATTGAATCCCACGACTGACCAAGTTACATATAAAAAAAAATTCACTTGAAGTCAGTGTGACCTTTAAAGGGTTGGTGCATTTAATAGTGTTTCGAAATTAGGAAAAAAATTAATTGGTGGAGATTAGCTTTTTATTCGCCTGTGGGTCAGGACTGCATTTTAAAACTGGCTCAAGTAGTCTCTCGTCCCCATCATTGTTTTGTAACGGCGCTACCAGTTCTTAAAGGTGCTTGTGGTAACGTATACTTCTGGTGTACATGCGGAAACGTTGTTAACTTGCAAGAGTGACTGTTTTTACTTTTGCAGTAAATATCACATAGCTAATCCTACTCCAGTGTGGGATAGAGATTCATGTCCTAAACTGTAGGCTAAGTTCAAGCTAACTATACTATGGTCGCTGCCACCAACAGTGGGTACTGATTAAAAGCTAACCTAAAGCTTTAAATGAAAATGGTTTTTAGTTATTCAAAACACTAGCAATTAAATCATCACGAAGAAAAACTGGGGTTTTAAACTCCTGGTTTTATTTTTAAAACATGGTTAAAGATCACACACTTTACATTGGTTCAATAGTTGTTTACATAAAACTTGGAAGGCTTTAAATAAAAGCACACTTAAGAATTTACATTAAATCCACTTGTAGAATTTTATAATAAAAATTCCGCTGGAACTACAAAGTTCGATTACAATTTCGATTAGAAAATGTTTTGAGTTACCTAAACTCTTTACAATATTAAACGCACCTAGTGATGAAATAAAGTAACGGTAAGTTATTAACGCACTGTAGCGAAAAATAAAATACTCAATGCTGAATGTACAGCACCTATTCCCTACAAACAACCGTCAAAATGATCTAGTTAAAGTCGGGTACCAAACCTTAGGAGTACTCTGTTCCTGCGAAAATAAAGTTAGTGATCATAGTGATCTTTTGATTATTTAAGCCAACACCTAGGGTTGACTATAAATAAAGAAATAAAAAGCTGTTTTTTTTAGGAAGGGATACACTAAAACCCTCAAATTATGATGGACTGTTGTCAGGAATGCCGATGGCAGAGTCCAGCATAAAAATCTTCTAAGAGAAAGTTAGTTTCAGGTTTGTAAGTTTAAAAATTTAGAATAATTTTCCTAAGTTCAAAGTTAAAAGTACAACTAGTTACCTAACTACTATCTTGCCTGGCATGGCAACTGGCGGACCGGGAAATCTCCATCCCAGCCTTCGTAGTGACCGTCTCTGTAGAAGTCTGATGTGATCTATGCTAAGGACTGCAATATGCGATTTGCTTTTAGGGGAGAAACCGCGGAGGGCCGCGACGACTGCACGTTTTGGCGGCAGGAGAGGCAGGCTGCCTTGGAGGAGGGAATTCTGTGTTAGTCCCAAAAAGAGCTGTACCACGTGAGGGCTTTAAAGGGAACTGTAACGATCTGAATTGGCCTTCAAAAGGGAGAGACTATGGGATTTACTCTGATTGGCTATGAGTGGCTGAATTCGGGACCGTTGGAGCCGTTGAGCTTTTGGGATTCTGGAACGGATTGATGGATCGTGATGGAAACGGTCTTTTGGATTTGAACTTGGATTAACTGTAACTGGCTGAGTTTTCAACGGATTTAAAAAAAAGGATAGGCTTGAATTAAAGCTGTACTCGACAGCTTTGCCAAGAGCACGTCGGAAATATAAAACTTAAACACGTTTTGATCGAAAACTGTGATGTTAGGCACCACAACTATTGAAGGAAGTGGTGGGGGGGGGGAGTGGAGCTTGCAGCTCAAACTCAAAAAACTGTTTAATAGAATGAATATTTCGAAGTTGAAGGCTACGAATGGGAACCTGAGATCTCTGAAAAAAAAAACAATATGCTGTCCGTATACACTGTCCCTAATAGTAAATAAACAATGCCTGGGTCAGTAGAAGTTATGGGAAAAATTACGTTAATAATTTGCTTTAAAAGCACTAGGCAAAAGATTAAATATACCAGCTATATTATATTAAATAATGTAATGCTTGAACGCGTTAGTTCCTAGTTATTTCGCAGCTGCAAAATAAATTACGGTAATTAAGATTTTCATGGTCAACAGAGATTGTCACCACTGTTCAGGATAAAAATAATAAATACTTATAATAAACATGTATCATAAGCACACACATAGCAATGGGATGCCTGTGTTTGTTCCCCCTAGAACAAACACTAAACTGGTTGGCTTTATGCCGAAAAGAAATCAAAGTATTTACAGTAAATACATGAGTTGCGAAATGGCGACTAGCGCTGCGTGCGCTTACGGCGAATTTTGAATTTTTTCTTAAGATCATAAAAATTATTGGAGAACAAATTTAAAGATCTGTTTATAAAATACTTCTTCAAAAACGCTCAAATCCAAAAAGGGAACAAAATACTTCTCAGTATTGTGATATGCTAAAAGCAAATTTTTTACAGGCTGATATGACTGAAACGAGATGTGCTGTTTCAGTCCTCCTGTCATCATCAGGCTTTTAGCATATCACAATACTGAGAAGTATTTTGTTCCCTTTTTGGATTTGAGCGTCTTTGAAGAAGTATTTTATTGATACAACATCCAAAGTAAAATGGTGAGTTTTTTCATAAAAGATCTGTTTCCGCAGGATGAAAGATAAAGTGTTGGTCTATTAAACGGAGAAAAGTTCAGTCGTTTTGATCCATTATTCGTTGAGATACAGCCGTTTGAAGTGGAGGTATTTTTGGTGAATGGCCAATGTCTAGGCCTACGCTGATCAGCGCAAGAAAAAAAAGTTAAAATCGAGTTTTTGGCGGACGGCCATTACAGTTCCACTCCATTTAATCATTGCAATGATGATTTTGATATATTGTATTTTTCGTCATATTGACATATTGTCTATTGATATTTAATTGTAACAATTAGCAGTATCGTTCATAATGACTTAAAATGTCTTGAAATTGGTTTTCTCTTTAATGCCAAGTTCAATTTCCTAACATTGCACAATCTTGGAGCATAATTTTAACCCCAAACTTGATTTGAATTATTTTTAGAGTACCTGGACACAAAAACTTCTACGTTTCTCAGCTTAAGCAATCTCCTTTCAAAGGACCACATCCTCCTGCTTCACCAAGTGTTCTTCGCTCACCACATCCGCCAGTGCTAACTCCGCTTAGCAGCAAATTGTACTGCTTCGGTGAAGGAATTGGGGTGAGAAACTTGTTATTTTACTGTAGCCTGAAAACGCTGATCTTTATTTATTGCCATTTCGTTAAAATATGCTCTTTTCAGTCCAAAATTAACTTGAAATTTTGTGCTACCTCCCAGCGTCCCCACGGTGGTGCTCTGCACGAGCTGGTCATAGTGACACCACTCGGCATCAGTCACTTTCTTTTTGAACAAGGCGTGGTCAGCACGCATCCTTTTTGCTTTCTGTATTTCTGTTGTTTTAGCAAAGTTGTTAGGCATTGAAATAACAAGCTACTTATGACAATTGTGGTGACAAACTGACTCCGAGCAATCGTCACCCCGACTGCTATTTGTGCTTTGATTGCGATTTCCTAACAAACCCTTGTGAAGAAGTATGTGTGACATATTTGCCCAAAACGATCCAACGGATTCCTCCATACCTGGAAGAACTCGGAACAAAAGCGATCCCAACGGAAAAGAAAAGCCATGGAGGAAGAATGCTGACCTCCACTCAATTTCCGTTTATTGAAGGAATTCGAATTGAACCCCCGATAATTTCATCCCAAACAATGAAATATTGGGAAGCTACATCAGTAAACGCTTCGTTGAATACTTTACTTTGTGAATCACAACGAAGTAACTAGTAGGGCGGCTTAGCACTATAATCGTGCACTTTGTGATGCAAACGAATAAATCTGCATGAATGAAGGTTTTAATATACAAAAGATAAGGTATGGAACCACGCTGAATTTCGTATGATGACGTCATAAATTCAAAATGGCCGCAGTTTTTTGGCTGTAACTCCTTAAGCGTCAACAAACAAAAGCACTATGTGAAGCAAAAACTTCTAGCACACAAATCTGGACGGAAAAGATGGTTATCTTTTACGTAAGAACAACCCTTGAATTAAAGTATGTCACCCTTATTTCGTGCAAACGCTCCTTTTTTCAATGGGTTGTTATAGGGATATTCGTGTTCAAAATGCTCTTGCGAGCCCTGTAATTGCTCGAAATGGACAAGCCAAGGATTTTCTGAAAGATGGGGATCTATTCTTTCCATCAATCCTAACCGAAATTGTTTAACTTAATAGGGACCGTCCTACACTCATTTAAAGGTGAAGAGATAACGGCATTGTGGTGAAAGAGTATGGTGATTTTCGAATTCACAGTGCTCTTGTGAGCCCTCTAATAACCCGAATGCGACATGCTTGGGATATTTTGAAAGGTAAGGATCGATTCTTTCCATCAATCCTAACCGAAATTGTTTAGCTTAGGTACAAATACAAATATAAGCATTCCAATCGCACTTTGAAATTCAAAATAGCCGCTACACTAATTACAGCTACACCTTACAATAGGTGTAGGACGGTCCTTATCTAAGTTAAACAATTTCGGTTAGAATTCATGGAAAGAATAGATCTCCACCTTTCAGAATATCCTAAGCTTGTCCATTTCGGGCTATTAGAGCGGTCGCAAGAGCAGTGTGAATTTGAAAATCACCATACGCTTTTGCCACTACGCCGTTATCTCTTCACCTTTAAATGAGCGTAGAACGGTCTCTATCTAAGTTAAACTATTTCAGTTCCGATTGATGGAAAGAATAGATCCCCACCTATCAGATAGTCCTTAGCTTGTCCATTTCGGGCTATTAGAGGGGTCGCAAGAGCACTGAATTCGAAAATCACAACGCCGTTATTTCTTCACCTTTAAATGAGCGTAGTACGGTCCCTATCTAAGTTAAACAATTTCGGTTAGGTTTGATGGAAAGAATAGATCTCCCACCTTTCAGAAAATCCTAAGCTTGTCCATTTCGGGCAATTACAGGCCTCGTAAGAGTATTTTGAACACGAATATCCCTATAATAACCCATTAAAAAAAAGAGTGTTTGCGCGAAATAACGGCGATATACTCTAAATACGATTTTGTGGTTCAAGGATTGTTTTTACGTAAAAAATGATTACCACCTTTTCCGTCCAGAATTGTGTTCTGAACGTTTTTGCTTCATATTGTGCTTTTGATTTGTTGACGGTTAAGGACTTACAGCCAAAAAACTTTTTTTTTTGTGGCGGCTATTTTTTATTTATGACGTCGTCATATGAAATTCAGCGTGGTACCATAGCTTATCTTGTTTTGTATTTTTATAGCCGACGAATATATACATCACCTGTTTTAATAGCAGTTTCCCTTTTTGAGCTTTATTTTCCCCTAGAATCTTGAAAGTTATCCTCCCTGCCTAGCTACGATACTGCGCATGTGCGGGCCTAGTTCTGCTTATAAAAGCTCCGGCGCAGTGAACTGTTGGCATCATTTCTCCTAGGGCGATCGCCCCGCGTGGTCGTTCTTTGAACTTCCCCGTTCGACTTTCCGCGCCCCATCCGCATACCGTCGTTCCGCGGATGGGGCGTGCCTCCGCCTTACGTCGTCCTGCGGAGGGTGCATTCCTCCGCTCCTACTCCAGGGACGGTCCGTTCCACCTCCCATTGCTTCCGTCCGAACCAGTGGATGATGTGCCGGCCCTTTCGTCCATGAACCGATCCTCCTTACAAGAGACTCACCATGTTCTGAGGCTATTCCTCTAGGTCCTATTCCGTCCTTTTCGGTTCCCTTTCCGGGGCTAACAGCACAGAGCGCTAGACTCCATTTTCATCACTGCATCCCTCTGTCACGTGCGGTCATTCTGCCCTCCGCCGACTACTCGCCACTACTGACTGTTCCGCCAGTCCTCCCTTACGAGACCATCCCTCCTTCCGTGTTGCGCTCTCGTCCTTCAGAACCTATGGTTCCTTGTTTACCTTGCATCTTCCCAAGCGCCCGCCTGGCGTTCTGGTCATGTTTCTATGACACGACCTTTTCTTTGTCAACAGCCTCAACACCCTCCACCATCCTTTTTTCCTGCCGGCTGTCAGAGAAAGGCAACCGTAGTTTGTCCTACCCGCGGCTTAACGCCGCCTTCCATCATCCCTCGCCACCATTCCTCTGACTGATACCACACCAGTAATAGTCTGATCCTTTCCTCCGTACCAATCCTCATGTTACCCCTTGCTTCCCCTGCTCAGCCTCCGTCCGTACCAGGGTGGGAGAAGGGGGGGGGGGTTGCAGCCCAAGTAGGAATATCAGCATCATGTCAGCCCGTGTTCCTCCCACCAGGCCTTGGTCTGTAACACGGAAGGGAGCTCTTACCACCTGTCACAACCAACACTAACACCATACCCTCTGCGCAGCCTCCTTCATGTATAACACCTCGGCCGTCACGCCCCACCACATCCTGCATGGTTGAAGTTTGCGCAATGTCTATAAGGTTCCACATCTTCCTCTCTTGCTACTTCACTGTACAGAGATCCTTTCTTCTCTAGCCACCACGCCGTTCAGCCTTCCGCCTCTGCCTCGTGCTAAAGGGACGCCACAGGATGATGCCTCCCGCACTCCCCGTTCCACATCCCCGAGCTACGTTCCGCCTATTGCGGAGGATGTGGAGTTTCTTGAACTAGCAACAGAACAGGATTCCTTGGAGCCACCCGTTCTGCCTCCGAATCCCTTCCTTTCCGGGTCATTCTCCATGCCTTGTAACACCGCGAACACGTCTCCCATCCCTTGCAGTCGACCACCTCCGGCACGGGACCTATGTTCCCCTTCCGACGAACTCTCTCGCACTAAGGAACGATATGCTTGTCTCAAACTTCAACTCAAGGAGCGGAAAGTAGCAGCCAGGTTGGCCTCCTCCGTCAGCCCTCAATTAACGCCACTCGACCTGTCCTCGCGTTCTTCTCAACATTCTGTAGCCAAATGTTCCGTACCTTGACTTGCGTCACGCTGTTCCCGTTCCACACACCATCTTTCCGCGGATAGAGGACTCCCTCTGCTCCTTCCTTGATGGTCATTCGAGCCCTCCGCCGCTTCTGGACTAATAAGAACTCCATCCGTTCCTACAGTGGAGGATGGCTCTTCTCCACCCTCCGCGGACCCACCGACCCCTTCCACTGTTCCTCTTCGAGACTCACCAACGCGACGTGATACATCCCATCCTGCATTCCCGCTTCGCTGTCGATCATTCTGCTCTCCGAACCAGCCTCGATCTCACCCATACTGGCCTCCTCATCCACGGATGATTCTTCCTTTCTAGCTTTAGGTGCCACAGGCCGATTGGTCATCCTCTCGATTCCTCTTCCATTCCTCGGCTCCGGTTTACCACACCTCCGCCTACCGCACACCAACTTGTCTCGAAACAACGAGCAGAACGCGCATGTCGTCAGCAAGCTACCGCCTCCGACATTCCACAATCCGGCTAGTCAACACAGTGTTCTACAACCTCCCACACCACATCGAAGAAACCGCCGCAACAGAAAACGCCGCCTTCGCGTTCCCCAAAACGGCCAAGGCTCTCATCAACGGGTGCTATCCCAGCGATTGACAAAACCCCTGGTATACGCTTACTGAAATCCAGCATACCAATGACCAATTCAGTGGAAATCAAAACAACCCGTTTTCCCTTTACACCACCTTGTCGCCGCAGTGTGCCCTCCGCACGGGTCCTTCTCCACGATCCACTCTCGAAGCAACTCCTCTCCCGGAACGTCCTCCTTTCCCCATTCGGCAACCTTGTTCCACCACGACATCACACGCTACCATGCGTCCGCTTCAACTCGCAGGAAAAAATGTGAAAAATACGAGTGTTGGTGTTAAAAAAACGCAAAATGCACAAGCAAAGTACAAACAATCAAATTATTCACCCTAATTTTGGACCCAGAATTACGTAGGAAAAAAAATTGGTTCACAGGCGGGTCGCTTTGAATTCGCGTTTGGTCTCTTTCTTAACATTGTGAGAGAAGGTGGCCCGTTTGCCTAGCAACCGTTACGCGCAGCGGTACTATTATGTGCACTGTGTGTGATGGTGATAGTAAGTTTTTTTTTTAAGGTACAAAAATTTCGGATTAAATGAATGTAGACAGTAATACTTGTGTACGTATTAATAAGCTGTACACGTGCATGTTGTAAACTTAACAATCAATGTTGCGTGGGCGGCAGCGTTGCCTTAATTTCGCGTGAAGGATTCGTTCTACTAGTAAAACTGAAAGCAGTGTGCCGGAAAAGGCTCCGTTCGTTTTGCCGCGCTGCGCAGAAGTGATGCGCATAAATATGATGTATAACCACAGGCAGATTTGGGAAGTGATGTAAAGAATCTGCTTGGTAAACTCATTGCAACCAAAAAGATTTCTCAGAAGGATGAAAAGGAGTTCCTTTTATAGAGGGAGGGCTTTTTACAAAAAAGCAGTTCTGCAACTTCTGAAGAACTTCCCATTAACTGTAAGCTCTTAAAGGATCTGCAAGTCCTGCACCCTCTGTGCAGATCTAGTACTTCAGCACCAGAAACTGTCCAACTATTAACTGCCACGTTGAACCATTTCCCACCAAATGAAATAGACACTGCAGTTGATGAGTGGAAAGTTTTGCAGGGAAAGAACATACCTGAGCACTGGTGGAAGAAGTAAGATACAACTGATGGTTCATCTGCTGATGTGTCCGAGGCACGCCAGGTGAGTGACACAGAAGAAGAAATGGTTATGGTGCAGGACAACGAACAGAAACCAGTGGATCGTACCACAGAATTTATCACTATTGGACCAATATAATGGAACTAAAGAATGGATCAGGGGGTTTGAAATACCCTTCTCTCGAAAAACTGGTGAAAATTGCACTCACATTGTCCCATGGCAATGCTGGTGTAGAGTGTGGTTTCAGGGAAAATAAATTAAACATAACCTATCACAGAACCAACTTGAGCATTGCTTCAATCAATTGTCTTAGAGCTACGTCATCGTTTATAAAGCAGGGGTGTGATGGCAAACCTCAAAACTTAACACTTACAAAGCCACTTTTAAATCAGTGATGGAATACAAGAAAGCATACAAGGACAGACTGTCAAAGCATTTTGAGGCTAGGAAGAGAAAGGCAGATAAAGCAATTGTTCTGGAATCTGCAGAAAAAAAGGCTACAGATAATGCTGCAATTCAAAAACGTGCAGAACACATGAAAAAAGAGGGCCTAAAACTGCTGCAAGAAGCCGTGGAGAAACAAGACTTGACCAAGATGAGCGCAGCAAACGCTATTCCGCAAAATGCTGAAAAAGTACTTGAAGAAACAAGTGGATGAGACAAATCTGATTTTACAAGTCAGACAGTGAGTGGTGTGGAAAAATTCCATTTAATTCATATTTTAAAACTGCCTTCCCTTCGTTAAAATAAATCGTACCGTAATACTGCAAATTGCAATAAAAGTATATGCTTGATATTTCGTGGCACTGCTTCTATAAGTTTGGCCACTTTCTGATAGGCAACAGCTCATAATTCACAATTTCATTAGAGAAGCTCTACAAAGTCAAATGAAAATAGGCTATGAAATTGTGAACTGTTGCTTCTGAGAAAGTGGCCTATTTTTTTCTGAGTAAATCTACCAAAAGGATTCTTGTAAGCACTTTGAATTTTTTATCTTGTCATAAGTATATTTTAATAAATAGGGTACGTGAGCAGAATAATCACGTCCTGGCATCCTGAAATAGCAACAAAAAAAATGAAAATTACAATGGTTGTTGAAAAAGAAAACTTATCCTTCATAGAAGCCTCCTCGCTGTGTTACTAGTTTGGGATGTCCCTTTGCCAAAGTTGGCCCTTTCCAACCCTCATTTGCATAAAATTTCCCCTTAATTTATGCAAAAATCGACACTTTCCGCCTCTCCCTACGTCACTTCCGGTACAATACTTCCTCGCGTTCTATCACCACTGTCTCTTTTGCCGTGGCCACGGCAAGTCGTGTTTTTGGTATGGGAAAACCGAAGTGTTTACACACGATGGAAACACGATTTTGGTTACGTTGAAGCAACCTTACTACTATACCTTTGGAGGAATAATGGCACGAAGGATGCTTGTCGATTTCCACACGGAGGGCGAGGCTGCAGAGCGGTTTGTTTGGAATCGTGAAGGACGGCGTCGGGCGTAGTTACGTAATGGCGGCCGAAGGAGTGAGTAATGTGAGCCCGACCTTTCTATAAGGAAGTCTGCAGTGCTGATATGAGGTAAGAAAAATGGCGTGCTATGACTTAGCGTGGCTAGGAGAGTGTGGCAGATATTTGGTGAGAAAATTAAATTTTTTCCGCATGGTGTTGAAATTCGTTGTATGTCGTACAGCCAGGGGGCGTACGGACAGTGATAAGCCTACTAGTGCCAACACGTTGGTAGAGACAATTCTACGAACCGGTCGTGAGGCGAAACCTCGTGCAAATTACATAAAATACCACTTGGTGAAAAAGTGAGGCGGGCACTAGAAGCCGGCGGAGTGCCGAGCAGGGGAATAGACTTATGGAAGAATGAAAATTCCGTCGTTACGACGATGGGCCGGGCAGGCGTCCGAGCCGTGATGGTTGTAAGGGCGGGCCGGACGAGGTCCGAAGCCGTGACGGTAGTGGCCCGTGCAGGTGTCGGGGCGTGATAATGATAGTCGGGCGGCGGTCCGAGCCATGCGATCCGTCCGAGGGGCGGCAAAATGTGTTGATGTGCCGGGTTTGCATGGTTGGGTGATATCCGAAGTATAAACAATCCGTGGGTATTGAAATGCATCGGCCGAGATGGCGATGTGCCCGTTAGCTAGAGAGCGGCCGGTGCCGCGGTAATTTACTCGGATCGAGGCGATGATGTTGTGTACAAATCACTCGTGTTTTTTGGCGGCCGTTAAAACTGTAAAGCATAATGGGGCTTGTATGGCGGCATGTGCGTTCTTTCGGTGACAGAATCATGGATCCGGTGGTGGCGGAGCGAACTGATATTCTGCAAAAACTAGCATTCCTCTGGACGGATTGAGGTAAAACGGAGGGAAGCGTCGTGCCGTGGAAGAGGCGATTGGCGCGTACAGTTGTAGGCGAGCGAGACAAAATGGCGGCTTGCGTTGACTGCATCGGCCGACGTGATGAGTGCCAGAATTGGTTGGGATCGAAGAGTCGTTTACTGTGCGCAATTATCGAGTGTTTGTGGGAATTTAGAGACGATTGTGATAGACACAGTTGCGGATGATTTATTTTGCGATGTTTGAGACTTGGATGGTCTCATGGACGGCGTGTACATTGGCTGGTTGGGCCGCGAGAGTGATAGGCTTTCTGCCCATCGGAGGGGGCCTTGACGATTCATTGTGGTGCGAGCGGTGGCAGCAGTGCAATCGGTCGGAATTACGCATGGATTATTTACGGTAGTGTCAACTAGGTGTTCGGGAAGGCGTGCACGGTGGTACTAATGGTTTCCTGTCCCCGATTTATTTATTTCTTAATTTGTTGATTTATTTGTTGAATTATTATTTTTTTTTCCCTCTCCCGGTGTTCGAGCCATAGGGGTTGCTCAGCAGGATTTGAGGTCTTCCCCCTCCGCTTGCGACGGCCTCGGTGTTGGGCTGGTGTCAGGCTAAAGGGGCTGCTCACGGCGGGGTGCCGGATCATGATGGGTGAATACAGTAGCTGAGTTAGGCCTCGATGGCTCCGGTGGGTGGGTGTGAGGCTCAGAATCTCATCGGGATTTGATGTTTGCCTGCCAAGATTAGGGTGGATGGCAAGGGTTGGACAGGGGCCTGGCATATGGGACACTGGGGGGTTCTGTTGCACCACGGGAATGTAGCGTCAGGGCGTTCGCCCAGCACGCATTTCAGCGTATCCTGTACTTAATGAATGTTGAATGGTGGTTTTGTGTTTGCGCCCCATTACTCCGGGGTAGGGGGCCAGTTAAGGCCTAGCGTAGGGGTATGTCTCCTGCGGACCTGTCTTCCGCCGCTGTGCCGGCCGTTGAAATCTTGGACGTCGAAGGTATGCCTGTTTTTTCTGCAGAGCTAGGGAGCAGGCTTGGTGGTCTCCGCAGCAGGGGTGACATGGACACAGTGCCTCGCTCGGGTTTCTTAGCTTGCAAAGCTAGCAATAGCACGGCAGGCTCGGCGCCAAGCGCTATCTACACTTCTAGGCCCGCTGCACGGAGCTGTGGCTGGAGGTGTTGGATGGGATCGCATCCTGTTCTAATATATATATGTATCTTGCACCTATGTGGGCCCGGGTCGTTTCAGTCTTTTGCGAGACGTTGCAATTGGCAGGCGTCTTCGCAGCTCCCTCCGGGTACACGCTGCAGTGTCGACCAACGGTGGAGCTGTGGAGCATCGCCTCCACGGTTTGAGGCGCTCACTAACTGGGCTTCGCCGTCGGTTTGGCACGACATTGCCAGAGGGAGATTGGCCTGGCGTAGTGCGCGGTTACAACAACAGGGCCTGTTTAGCAGTGATAGGTCGCTGGTACTGCGACACGCTTATAATCTATCCCAAACTAGTAACACAGCGAGGAGGCTTCTATGAAGGAGAATTGAAGATTCTACCAGAGAACTTGTTCTCGCAGGAGAATCTAAGTTCTCCGAGTAGAATGCGACGAAGCTGTGTTACTTTGCTGACCCACCCGCCTCCCTGTCGCAGGGAACCACCAGCGGAGGCGAGACAGTGGTGATAGAACGCGAGGAAGTAGAGTACCGGAAGTGACGTAGGGAGAGGCGGAAAGTGTCGATTTTTGCATAAATTAAGGGGAAATTTTATGCAAATGAGGGTTGGAAAGGGCTGACTTTGGCAAAGGGACATCCCAAACTAGTAACACAGCTTCGTTGCATTCTACTCGGAGAACTTAGATTCTACTTCGCAGAGTCCTCCTCACTGTGTTACAAGATTGGGATCTCTTCCTCACCAATCGGCACTTTTAACCCCCCATTTCCGCTCATTAACGCGGAAATTTATGCAAAAACCCACGTCACTTCCGTCCCACTCCACCAACCGCTCACCCGCTGTACCCTTACCACTCTTTTCCTTGCCGCTGGCGTGTGCGGTTGTAACCGCTGCTGAGGTTACGGTGATTATTCACGAAAATAATTTTTTTTTTGGATTCGGATTGTCGGACGGCGCCGAGTTGTTGGATGGTTATCACCAGCCACATTTTCCTAGACGGGATCGATGTTGTGCTATCGAAAGTGTTTAAATAGGGAATAACTATTTAGGTGCGCTGGTCCGAGAGTAGACAAGATGGCGGGCGTGCGGGTGACATGCGAGTAAGACGGACGATTCACGACAAGTAGAGGAAAAGTAAGTACAAACGATGTGGGAGTTTGAATGGCGACAATTGTAGAATTATAAAATTAATTCCAACGGGGGCGAAGATAGATACGGTGATTGTAATTGTGTGATTGGCACCCGAAATTGTTGTGGAAATTTCGAGAAAGGCAACTGTGTGTATGGTGTTATGAAGATACGTTAGCATGATGTGAGTGATTAAGGTGGAATTTTACGTGACATGGCGATAAAAGTGGAACAGTTGGCCTGAGGGTGGTGAATGGTGCGGCAGCGTGTTTAAAAAACAATACATCCCGGGTCGTTGCATCCCGGGGGGTAATGCAAATTGTTACCGGAGCGAGTTTAGATTTGAGTAATGCGCCGCCGCTACGGGCAGTTTGGGCTCATCCACCGTATCTTGATTCGGATAAACGAATTGCCCCAAAATTGACGGAGATGTTGGCACAGGGTGTGATACAACGATTAAGAAATGGTTCTATTGGTTGTGTTTCCCCGATTTTTTCCGTAGGCAAGCCAGATGGATCGATCAGAATTATACTAAACCTAAAAGGTTTAAATAAGTTTGTCTCTGTACGACACTGTAGTTTAGACACGTTACCCATTATAGTAGAAAATTTAAGGCCTGGTGGGTGGATGGCCAAGATCGATCTTTCACAGGCGTATTATGCCGTTAGCATTAAAAGTGCAGCACGTCGATTGCTCATGTTTTCCTGGCTTGGTAAGGTGTAACAGTTTTGCGTGATGCCATTCGGTTTGGCTTCGGCCCCGGGTATGTTTATGAGGCTTATGGCGGTGGTTAGAAGGTTTTTGCGCAAAGCGGGAGTGTTGATATTCATCTACTTGGATGATTTTGGCATCTGGGGTGAGTCCGCACTCAAGGTGCGACGTGATGTACGCTTTACATTAAACACCTTACGCAGATTAGGTTTCTTTGTAAACCACGGAAAAAGTATATTAATGCCGTCACAGGCTATAGAATTTTTGGGTATGGGGTTGGATTTGTTAGGGGCTCGATTTATGCTGCCGCAAAAGAAAAAGTCACGTATGTTACTATTAATTGGAGCCCTACTCCGAACCCCGGCCGCCACAGTACAGGACATGCAGCGGTTATTAGGGATGGCTGCGAGCTTATTGTGTGCCGTGGAGAACGGCAGGCTGCATACACGATGGTGGCAACTGGATCTAATAACTTGGTCCCGGCTAGGGGCCTCAAGTGGGTGCCTGTCAACAGGTGCTAGAGAGGATTTGACCTGGTGGTCGCAGGTGTTGGGACGCCCGGTGGTGGCGAGGTCCTGGCTCGTGTTGGAGGCCACGGTTGTCGTGACTACAGACGCATCCAACAGTGGTTGGGGGGCGTCGGTAGAGGGCGCGGAAGCGCAGGGGAGATGGCGACCGGACGAGGCGTCCTTGCATATAAATGTGCGGGAGTTTCTGGCAATGGTCAAGGCGTTTGAAGTGTTCGGCGATTTGTTCCGAGGCCAGGTGGTGCGTATCCTCTCGGATAATTTAGTGGTGGTGTCTTATGTAAACAGACAGGGCGGGACTAGGTCCCAAACATTGAATGCCCTCGTGCGCAAGCTGGACTAGCGGCGCCAACAGCTCGGCTGTGTAGTAACGGCAGCATTTCTGCCGGGACGATTGAACTCAACGGCAGATGGGCTGTCCAGGGTGTTCACGGACAGATTTGACTTCATGTTGCGCCCCTCGGTGTTTTGGCAGATTTGTGCATGGTTTGGTACGCCGGAGATCGATTTATTTCCATCACAGGCCACGGCCCAGTTAGAAAGATTTGGGGCTTGGGGTCGGTGCCCGGGGGCGGAGTGCACGACGCATTTAGTGTCGATTGGCACCCATTCTTCCCATACATATTTCCACCGTGTCCGTTGATTAACCGCTGCATAGACAAGTTGTTGAACGATCGAGTGCAGCGAGCGGTGGTAGTTACGCCGCCTTGGTGGAGCACGGCTTGGTTTCTCCGGCTGGCAGCGATGGCCAGGGAGGGACCGTATCCCTTGCGGTGTGAGGGAGCGTTTCTGTGGGACCCATACAAGGACCAAGAGGCATCGGACTACTGGGGACCCTGGCTAGTCTGGGACATTGGAGAGGCTGGGTGATAGGGGCAGCGGTTTAGGCAACCGCAGGACGCTGCCCGGAGGCAGGTACGATGTCTTTAGTTAGGTGCACTGCTAAGTAATCTGTCCCAATCTTGTAACACAGTGAGGAGGATTCTGCGAAGTAGAAATAATGATTCTACCACAGAACTTGTTCTCGCAAGGAGAATCTAAGTTCTACGAGTAGAATCTGACGAAACTGTGTTACAAAGCAGTGCCCGCCCGCCTCCCTGCACAACATCGGTCTGTCACCACAAGAAAAAGAGTAGTAAGGGTAGGGCGGGTGAGCGGTTGGTGGAATGGGACGGAAATGACGTGGGTTTTTGCGTAAATTTCCGCGTTAATGAGCAGAAATGGGGGGTTAAAAGCGCCGATTGGTGGGGAAGAGATCCCAATCTTGTAACACAGTTTCGTCAGATTCTACTCGTAGAACTTAGATTCTCCTTGCGAGAACAAGTTCTCTGGTAGAATCATAATTTCTCCTGCGAGAACAAGTTCTCTGGTAGAATCTTCAATTTTAATTCAAGAATTGTGAAACTGGTGTGACATATGAAAATGAAAAAAATAGTGATACAAAAATGAAAGGCAGGTAGGCTAGGTGAAAAATGTGAAAAAAATGAAAAGCAGGTATATGAAAAAAAAACTGAAAAGCAGGCATGCAAAAAATGCGGAAAAAAAATTAAAAGTAGGAATGTGAAAAAACGTGAAAAAACAAGGTACCCCCCGGCAGCATCCCTGAACTCGTTCCGTTCCCCGCGGCGTCAGTGTTACGGGAAGCACTAACACAGGGATAACATTAATTGGTCCGCAAGATGGAGGACTTGAACTTCAACATCGATTTCGTGCTAACATTAACAGGACACTTCTCAATTGAATACAGCTCGTTACTTTCCACCCTAACAAAACTACCGACCCTCCGTCAGACAGCCAAAGAAGCAGACAAGCTACAAGCAGAACATGCCTTAAATACGTGCATCCAACTAAATTTTGACAAACGAGTTGGACGTCGTGCACCAAAAGTGCTACTCATGAGACTGAATTACACTCTCCTCCGCACACATCACAATTGGCCTCTTCAATTCCATCTTTGCCACCTTGGAATTGCTATGCTTACTCCTGCACACGACACTCGCACAACGCTCTGTCCACAATAGGGACCGCCTGGCCTTCCCGTTGGCCCTCAACCACACCCCTTCAATCGCCAACCATCCGGGAACTACATCACGCAACCCCGTCTCGTCTGCCATCCCGCTAAACGACGCATCCGCAACAGCCCAACAAATTTTCATTCCATCAGCCTCCGTTTCCTCAACGGCCTTCACCTTCAATTTGCGTCCTCCTCCGCCTCATGCGGACACTCCTCCGCCAACGGATGGTCCCTCTGCCTCCACCTGCAGCGCTTCTTCTCCATCAGGACGACATCGACTCGCCGGACGCTCCACGGGTACGACTTGCCACCCCAATTCCAACCAATACATCCAAAACCGACACTACGTGTATCCCTGCGGCGGACGAAGGTCTCAACAAGGGCCCTACCGATCTTCTCTCGTTTCCGTTTGGCGTCAAACTCTGGAATCACCGCTCCTATCTGATCTCTCAAATTATCCCATGTGGCAATTCGACGACGCTCCGTCGTTTGTACCAGTATTCTATGGCATCAATCCTAATACAAGAACCGCCGCCGGAGACCTGCCTTGCTCTCCGTGTCATGCTACGGCTACAGGGGTGGCCCTGGGATTCAGAATGTTCCCATAACTCTCTCACCCTCCGTTCTCCCAACAACACATCAGACTTTTTTAATCCGATAGGGCAGTGAGTCGTCCGCTTTTGCAGTTCCCTTCCCAATAAGGGACGGTACGAACATTCTCCTCGCTCACCACTTCCCTTCCTACCCGGAAGCTCCCGACTGTTACAACATCCGTTTCGCAAGCATCAAGACAGTAACAAATTCAACGTCCAACCAAATCCTACAAGCATATTCATAATCCTCAAGATTTACCTCCGACCTGTGCTCCGGTTTCTTCACGGTACCTCCGCTTCCGCACCATCCTCATCCTTCCCACAAGGCAAGATGTTTTCAGCTCTTAAGCTTGATTACTTGCTTTGTACCCCTTAAATGCTAGACCACTGCATGCGGTGTATTTTTTACCCTATTATTACATATCCTTGAGAAACCGCATCCCCAACCTCACCTTACAATTGACTTTGCTATTCACCTGAGTCTTGCTACGTCCCAACTCTGGCAACATGGTGAAAGTGGTTGGGAACGCAGATGTGTCTACATCGAGAAAAGTATCTTTTCCTCGGGATGCCAGCTCTTACTGCGGGAAAATTGAACCTGACCCTCCTCCACAGACGAAGTCTGCTATTAGAACAGGTAATGTATATTTTCGTCAGCTATTGCAGGTCCCGAACCTGCTTAATTTTAGTTTTTATTGCGTAACTGAAAATATACATTACCATAACTCCCACCCAAACCTCCCCTCCATGAGCTAGGTTCTGGAAGGTGGAGAAATGATGCCAACAGTTCGCTGCGTCGGAGCTTATATAAGGAGACCTAGGCCCGCGCATGCGCAGTATCGTACAAGCTAGGCAGGGAAGACAACTTTCAAGATTCTAGAGGAAATAAAGCTCAAAAGGGGAAACTGCTATTAAAATAGGTTAGTTTATTTTCAGTTAGGCAATAAAAACTAAAATTAAGCAGGTTCAGGCCCTGCAATTTTAGTCTATTAATACGTCTGGCGTAATTTACGTAATTACGTAATTTAGTCTATAAATTTGTGCCGATTTATACGTTTGTATCACAAAGTGCTCGATTAAACTGATTTTGGAAGCTAAGCCGCCCCACTAAGTAGATCTCAACCCCACTCAATCCAATGTTAACATACTTTCTTTTCGTTTACGGTGAAATCGTTTCGATCATGGATAAAGTAGTTGACACTTGTCTGGCCAGCCCACGTGGGCAGTCGCCAATCGCTAAACTGTTGAAATTTAGTCTGATTTATGTCTGGGTACAAATTCAGTGCAATGTTATGTAAGACAGCTAGTAGCAGTCACAATTAAAGCAAGCGACATATAATGCCAGACTGAGTACTTTTAAATAGGGCTAAACTATGTGCTGGGAAATTCCCCATACGCCTTCTTGTTTGGTGAACAGCAGACTTCAAATAAAGTCAAAGTTCGTTTAACAATTAGCAGCTTTATTCCCTGGTACTGGATATAGTTACCGTGAAATACCTTTTCCGCACATGTCTTTGTAATGGCTGTAATCTTCTTTAAACATAAATATGGTTTCAAATATTATTAGGGCTTGAAAACACGTACAAACTTGCTTGGTTGTTAAAAGACATCCTTCCTCATTAAAGGCAGTACTAAAAGGACATAAGGAAGTGGCTCTTCCTGCCTATTGTGGCTAAAAGCCCACCTGGACAAAATATGTAGCAAACCAACGGCTAAATATGAGATAAACATCTCAAGACATTTTTCATAGCCACGTTGAGGAATGGTCGGAACCAATTTGACTACAAACCACCCCTTCTCCTTTTATAAAATCCTCCTCGCTGTGTTGACAAATGGGATATCCCTTTTGCGTACAGCACCTTTATCTACCTCATTCATATAAAATTAACCCTTAATGCATAAAAATCGCGTCAACTTTGCAGCACTTCCGACTCCTACCTCCCCTTCTCCCTCATAATTGTCACCACTGTTTCTTTGCCGTTGGCAAGACATGATCGTGGGTTGAGTGCTGAATAATTTTTTTTTCCAACAACAGTGTTGAATTCGCTCAACATTTACGATGCCAAAGGAAGACGAGTGTAAGTCGTCAGGAGCCGTCCATGTGGATTACCGCACGGAAGGTGCTAACGGTGGTGTGAGGCCAGCTAAATTGGATTCGTAAGTAAGACTGGCCATAAGAAGGGTCCGGTGATTCCATGGGGAAATCTTGCAGACTCAATTTCTGCACTTCCAAAGATTATTGGTAAGGAATTGCAGGCTACCTTGTGAAGTGCGTTAAAAGGTAGCCGACCAAGTGGTGAATACCGTCATGGGGACTAAGAGTCGGAAGCATATAGGCTGGTCCATGTTGAACGTAGGGGACAAGCGTCACGCTTTAGTAAGTCAGCAGCTAGAGGCTATGAAGAATATGAGGAGTATTGTGAAACGGATGTTCGTTATTACGAGCAAGAAGGCTTATGGCAGGATTCCACTGATTTTGATGGTAAGGAGGAGTACGTTTTAGATGAAAACGAAAGGTGTCGTGAAACGCCGCCCCCGGAGGCTGAGAGTATTGATGTGCCTGGTAATGCAAGTTGCCCGAGGTGGTTGTAACGAAGCACCTGGTGTGGGCCAAGGATAAGCAAAAACACAGGCTGATTTTTTTGTTTGTTTTGTTTTCGTAGTCCCTACTGCATGCACTACAATTCTACTTCGCAGAATCCTCCTGTGTTGCTTATGGGATGCTTCCCTGCAACGCGGCACCCTTGAGCTTATTACTCTGTGTACAATTATACCTAATTTATGCAAAACTCATGTCACTTCCGGTCACCTCCTCTCTCCCTCCACCTCGCGTCTCTAAACCACTGTTTCTTTTGCCGCGGCACAAGCTGGATCATGGGAGAACGTTGTTGCGTACACTACACAGGACGATTCGCTATTTCATGAAGCATTACGGAAATGCCGCAAAAGGACAAGGCTCGTCAAAACAAGACAGTCCGGTTGGACTATCGAGCCACGAAGGACATGGCAAATTTTAAGGCGGTGGAAACTGAACAGAGCCAAACCGTGAGTAGAATTAGCGAGACGAATAAAGAAAGCGGCAAAATTAGGCCTAATGCTACTGTTAGTGTGGGTACGGAGCCGATGAAGATCCCGTGGGAAATTTGACTGAATCTTTCGTTTTTGCTCCAATTCTGGGGGAGGAACTGCAGTGAGCATTCAAGAAGGCAGTGGATTTGGGTCAGTTTCTTAGTAATTCTAAAAATAATTACACTGCCACGAAAGATTGGTGTCGTGACGAGTTGGAATATTCACTTGCCGGGAAGTGAGGCGTGCGGCCGCGGGGCCGTATAGAGGTGTGAGCAATGATGACTATGGCCATGGTGAAGGCGATGACGATTTTGATAATTAATGAGAATTATGGGTTTGATAGCTGTGGTGGTCAGTAGGTGGAACCGGGTGAATACTACATAGTGCATGACTGGTGTAGGTGAAGTTCAGCCGAAGCGGCAGAGGCCAGGCTGTGGGTCAGAATGGTACCGATTGTCCGCCGAAGCGGCACAGGCCTGGGGTCAGAGTGGAATGCAGCCAAATTGGTGGGTGGAGACCCAAAAGCAGGGCTGTGGTGAGGATCTCTTAAAAATAAATGTGAATTTGCCAGAAGCTAGCTTGGCAAAACGCCCGGTGTGGGACTCAGAAGATAACATTGTTGCATAGGGGTGTGCGGTTTTAATATCTTGGGTTCGATTCGATTTCGATCGATTTTGGGGAAGAACATCTCGATTTCGATTATTATTCGATTTCGAAATTCATTTTTTTTTTTTTTCGATTTTAAGCTTTTTTTTTTCAATTTTTATCAATAAGGGCTAGCCTTTGAAAAAGATATTAATTTTAAGTAATTACACTCCTATAAACTAATGTTACTCCAATACATAGAACTTTGAATTATGTCTTCATTTAATGCGCAAAACTACATTTGGTTTTAACACACTCCCCCTTTTGAGTAGCACCATCCTTAGATTTTATTAGTCAAATTAATTTCATATATTGTGCACGTTTGGCAAATTATTGCCTCTTAGTTGATTGCTAAACTTACACTGGCATGTTGTAAGGCAATGACTACACTATTTTAGCAATGATTAATATGGTACCATGCACAGTTGCCATATAAAACGAAGTCATTACACATTTTTTACTGAAGTTAATGCTTTACTTGATTCTAATTTTTTTGTTAAACTTTATTCAGTGTATTTACTTAAAATTTTTCATAAAATTGAAAATAATTCATCTCGTTACTCGATGGGGATCTCGTTACTCGGTGGGAATCTCGTTAATCGTTGAGAATCTCGTTAATCGAATTTTTCGATTTTGATTCTGACGGATTCGATTCGATTTCGACAGCATAATAAAATCGAAATCGAATCGAATGTTTCGATTTTCGCACAGTCCTATTGTTGCATGGTAGAACAGACACTAGGTGGTGCGTTTATCTGTGTCGGAGAGAGAAACTGTTGGTTACAGATACGTGGTGAGTGCGAATTCGCAACAAAAATTTGTCTTTCACACATTTCGGAGAAAAATATTCCATGTTGGAAATTATAGATGGCGCGATGGTGTCAGCACAAGGAGAGTTTGTTGAACTCCTGTTACCTTAACTGAAAGCACTGCAGTTTTGTGCGATGCCGACTATTGACAGCTCCTGGCAGTCACAGGTGTCGCAAATCATTATTGATGCAATGATGTTGCAAGTACAGACACTATTGTCCATGAATGAGACGTGCCGAGAGAGGTTAAAATTTGAATTCGCAACTGCGTTGAGGCCTGAACTGATGGCGCGAGCCCCGACGTTAAATGAAATGTTTAGTGTGCCCCTCCCAGATATCTTGAAGCAGGCCCAGCAAGAGGTGGAGACGGCTGCAAAGGCGACTCCATTGCCTATACATCGCATTACGGCGGGTCGTGGGGTTCCCTCTCGGCGAGGCAGGGGCTGGCGGTGCCGGGGACGTGGCGTAGAATTTTGGTGAGATGAACACGGAGTGTTCCGGCCCACCAATGGTTTAACCATGTTTACCCATAAACTACCCGTGTTTAACCATGGCTAACCATGATCAATTTTTGCTGGGGCGACCCTGGCCGGTAACACATGGGGATTTAACAGGGAAAATCGCTTCGTCGCGATGCCACCTTGTGCCTACACCAGACGCCATAGTTGAAAAACGATAATACCCTCGTCCTCCCCAGCGGAGGGCCAGTGTTTTCGTTGAAACCACTGACTTGAAAACAGCTCTCCCTGAAAGTGGCAATGTTGGCTGCCATCAGTGCTGGTAATAGGGCGAGCGAGTTTGCCCGGCTGGATTTGCGATTGGGAGACCTTTTGGAGGCTGAAGCGGTTTTCGTGGAACCATAAAGCAAGCAGGAGTGGGGTGCCATTTTTAGTGCTACATCTGCTTCGCCATGACTACAGGTCTTTGGATGCGGTATGCTGTGTAGCTTCCTACATTTATCGGACGGAGAGGCTGCGTGATCAAATTTTCCGCTCGTCTGGGAGAACTTTATTCTTGTCGTATGTGCGTCCCCATCAACCACTAGGTGCCCAGATGGTGGCACGTTGGTTGTGTGCAGTTTTGAGGGCTGCCGTTGTGGATACAGGGCTATTCTGAGCCCATTCTGTGTGGTTAGCTGTGACCTCTGCAGCAACAGGATGCAGGGTTTCCACCTCGTAAATTTTGGCCATCGCAAACTGATCATGTGAGGTGTTCGCCACACATTACCAGAGAGAGAGGATGTCTGGTTTAGCGGGTTCCATGCTACAGCGGTTGCAGGCGCAGGGCCATATTTAACCTCAGTTACGTTGGTTGGCAGCACCACGTTTATTAATCTATCCCATAAGTAAAACAGTGAGGAGAATTCTACGAAGTAGAAACAAAGATTCTACCAGAGAACTTGTTCTCGCAGGAGAATCGAAGTTCTCCGAGTAGAATCCGACAAAACTGTGTTAGTTTGTTTGCCCGCCCGCCTCCCTGGCGCTGGGCTGGAGGCAGCCGCAAAAAAACAGTGGTCTAGAGACGCGAGGTGGAGAGAGAGGGAGGAGGCGACCGGAAGTGACATAAGTTTTGCATAAATTAGGTGTAATTGTACGTAAAGTAATAAGCCTAGGGATGCCGCGTTGCATGGAAGCATCCCATAAGTAACACTGTTTCGTTGGATTCCACTCGGAGAACTTCGATTCATGCGAGAACAAATTCTCTAGCAGAATCTTCATTATTGTACCATGGAGCCAGTGGACTATGGCAGTACGTGGAAGTCTCAATTTTTGCAAGCATTGGTGTTCGGCACAACCCTGCAGGTGCAAGCGTTGCTAGGCACGAATGAGATGCGCAAAGGACGGCTGTAATATGCTGTTGCAGACAAATTAAGACCTGAATTACTGGCAAGAAAGCCTACACTCATGGGCATGTTTGAGATTTCGCTGCAGGATCTGTTGAAACAAGCAAAATAAGAAGTGGCCGTAAGCGAAAACAGCGACACCGGGCATGCAGGTTTCCTTAGCCCCCCACCAACACGATTGATATTGAAACAAAGAATATCTTTTTACAGTTGAACGTCGATTATCCGAACACTCTTATCCAAACTCCCATTCTAACAGAATAATCAGAAATTTGCCGCATTGACTTTGCTTTGTTTATGTTCCTGGAGTCATTTCATGCAAAATTTTCTTTCTATTTGCCATGAATATATACATTACCTAAGCTTTTAGCATTCTCCTTGTGCTTTGCTGTTTGACCTAGAGATTAGAGTTCTTGGAGCCTTACCAGCATCACGACCCATTGCGCATCCGTTCTGCGCAGCCTCCGTCTATAAAAGAGCCGTCGACAGTCGATGCTTCATGGAACCTCTGTTCACAGCATCCTATCCCTCCTCACCAACCTTCTGTACGTCTCGACCGCTTCGGACGTGCTGTTTTCTACTCCAGGGATTGTAACTCATACGCTCTCCAATGCCTCGCGCCAAGGATTCGCCCAGGTCGCCTGGTAACCATACACCAACTCCAGCCAGAGCTCCTCGCTGTGCTCGGCAACGAGATGGTTCGGATCAATTATCGGATGATGTCCAACGCAGCAGCAACCGAACACTTCCTCCGCGCCAAGGTGAAATTTGCCCATCTCGGATATCGTGCGTTCTTAGTGAACAAGTCCATTACCAAAGCTAAAGAGGTGGAGAGAGCGACAGTCACCAGCCACTCAATCTACAACACCATTCCAAGTGGTGACCTAGGCACCCAGCAAGCGAGACGATGTCAATCGAACTCTCCCGTAGGGGTGTCAGATGTTTTTTTCGAAATTCCCTAACCCCAGCTTCTAGGCCGCCTCCTCCACCACTTCATGAGACCGACCGATCATGCCCTCGTGCTCCTGCAAGATCCTATACAAGGTCTGGAGGGGCTTTCCCTGAAAGTGTCGTGTCAACCACTGGTACAACACTAGATACGAGGGGAAGAACCAATGTCCCACGACTCCACATGCACAGACTCCCCATTCACAATCCCTCACCACAGTGACTGCTGCACCCATCCTCCCCCTCAGAAGACCCCGAGATGCTCCGCAGCCTTCCGCAGACCAAAGCAGCAATATAATTATGTGCTACCGTGTGCTCAAACTGCGATGCCATCTATGTAGGCAAAACGAAAGGCCAAATTTGTACTTGACTTTGGGAATGAAGACTGTGGAAAGACGGAAGGCCATCGGAGTGCAGTTGCTGTTCAACACCTCTCTCAAAATCATAAAATCGCTTGGAAAAGCACCAAAATGCGTCTGAAATCAGACACACAGTACAAGCCCCATCTTTGTGCCTTGGAGATATCTCCATCCATCACTTCCAGAATGCCAGGAAAACACTTATGAACAACCAAGAAGCCTCACATCGTGATGTCAATAAGATTATTATATCAGAGTTAACCCAGAAACTGAATAGCAAGTGGAAAGCATTCCTCCCTCAACTCTCTCCCCACGCTCCACAAATGGAACCACTGTCCACAGCATCCTATCCCTCCTCACCAACCGGAAGCACAAACACGAGTGGAAAATTCAAACCGACT
>JAHWFP010210752.1:0-11355 GCA_023313725.1 Lithobius niger
AAGGCTCATGACGCAATGTTTCCTAGAGGTGGGAGGGGGGGGGGGGAGGTTAGTTTTTAGTTGAAATTCGAGTCCTGAATTCGTTTGGCCCTGTAGTTATGGTTTCTAGGCTGTTACCAGCGTAATTAATTTTCGGAATGTTTACATTCTGCTAATTTTACGTTATTTTTAACTCCTTTTATTTTTATTTTCCTAGCTTGCACCCGCGAGTCCTACTCCTCCCGTCGTCGTCGACCTGGTGACCGACGAGGAGGAGGGGGTGGTCGAGGAGATGGGGGAAGACGTCGTGGTGGTCGCCGACGACCTTCCGGACGTCTTTTTCGTAGAAGAGATTCTCGTTGTCGGGGATGACGATGATGTGATGCCCCCCGAAAACGTGATGCTGGAGCCGCCTGATGAAATTCCCGAGCCCTATATTTCTTATTTGCGCTCCGGCCACCCATGGCACCGAATTTAGGTGGCCTGTTACTACCTTCATGTTTGCCGATGACGGCGTTTGTACGACTGTTTTTTTTTTTCATAAATTCCTTGTTTGTAATCTTGGTACTTCTTATTTTTAACTTAGTTAAAATGTTAGTGCTGTTCCGGATTTTCGTTCACGTGTCTGGCGAAAATCCGGGACTGTGATTTTTTCATTCGGTAAGGCTTATTTCTTGGGTAATTCCGACCTTTACGGATCTATGTAACCATGCTTACTCTAGGTAGCCGTGACTGCTATAGGCGGCTGTGGCTGATATAGGCTATTGTGGCCAGGGCTCCTAGATGGCCTTAGCGAAGTTATCTCAGTTGATATTTTTTTTTTTTTCGAGCTTGCGTTTGAGCGTGCAACGTCGACTGACTCCGATTACTTGATGCGATAGTAATACTTACACTTTCCATCCGTACATACTTTTAGCTTGTACGGCTACTTAAGGATACCAAGGTAAATCGTACGTAGTTTTCCGGGATTATTTTTACGTTTTTGCGTACGATTTTCGTTGGTATTGAGAGGCTGACTAGGTAAGTTCTTTGTCCGCCATTTTCCGGGTTGGAATTTCGCATCGTAATGCTTTTGTTTCCGTGCTTACAGCACTTGAACTGAAACATCCGGGTTATTCTATTTGCTGACTTCTTATTAGTTATGTACATCTTGGTTTAACGTAATTATTAATTACTTAGACGTGAATGTCTTAGGTTAATTTCTCGTAAATTTGCTTGACGCCTCCGTTTTACGTAGCGCTATGCCATGTGCTAGCCTTACTGACGTAACTTTGGATTTCTCGTCCTTAGCATGATTTGCTTAACTATTACTTAATTCCCTTCAAGTGTGCGCAATTCCAATCCGTATAATCGTCGGAACTGAACACAACATAATTCGTAACACCGAAATTGCTGACTGATCGTCGATTTGGAACAGATTGCGTCGCTCGTCCCGCACGCTTCACATTTATACGTTTTCTTTCCGTCGGAACATAGTGGAAAGCTTATAATTTTACCTTCTTTTACCAATAAATGCTTAAAATGATTCATGTTAACACCTAAAGTAACCTTACGGTAAGTTCGTAACTTATTTGCGTTCTGCGAAGAAAATCTGAATATCTACGTAGCTGTGCCGGATCCTTCACATTTGTACGTTTCATTTCCATTGTCAAGGTAGGTTCGTGCCGAACTGCGACGATTATTTGCTGACGACGGAATATTTACTGTTTTGCTGCTGACAAGATGGATTTGCGTGCGTTATCGTTAACTATTTATTTGTCGGCTATTGCCAATTTGCTATGTTTTTCGGCAATTGACACTGTCAAGAATTTGTTTTATTTATTCTCTATCCTATTAAGGGAATTGGTATTTGCTTATTACCGGTGTCGGCAACGTCACACTTAACACGTTTTCTCTTGCTTTGTGTAGCGACTGTCGTGCTAATTTTGACATTGCGATTTTGGTTTTTTGCAAATCGTGCGCACTGATAGTTATGGTTATTTAATTGTTTGAATTCGCTAGCCTATTATTGTGTGCTACGTTGTTTTAATTGCCTGGCGAACGAATTTTCGTTGGTGAATCGAAATGCGCTTCTAAATGCTTGAATGCACTCTTCGCATTTGTACGGCATTTCTCCAGTATGAAACGGGGGAATTGGTTTAGCTACTCGTGGTCCTGTACTAATGCTTGATCGAAATTACGCTTACGCCTAATTTCTGGGGTATTAGTGCTGGAACGAGTCAGATAACCGTGGCTTGGGCGTAACTTACGTTTCTCTACCAATTCTTGTTCCTTAAGTCTTAAACGTTTTTGTAACGTCGCAGACGTGCGAGGTTCGGGTAGCTTACGTTTTCGCTTCCCTGCTCCGTCGGCTGGAGTGAGGGCTTGCTGGGGTTTAGCTGGACGAGGGGGGGTAAGCTTTTGCTGTGGGCGTAAACAAGGTGCGTCGATTTCTGCGGCGTGATCGGATGGGTCGAGGTGTAGTTTAGAAACCAAAGCACGGATTTCCTGTTCGGATTCGTTCAATCCTCCATTCTGGATTTCAGCTAAATCCAGGTCGTCGGGTGTTGAGAAAGGCTGAATTGGATTTCTCGAACGCATGAAGTAAGGTCGACAATGGTTGACGTGTACCCTGACAATTTTAAAGGGGTCCAGGTAGTGCACTGCTCTCACGATGACTGGATTTATGAATTCTACTAGCCTGTAGGGTCCAACCCACACTTTCTGAAGTTTACTGGAAATTTCTTCAATCTTCACGAAGGACTTGATTAATAAATAATCATCTGTCAAAAACCTATAGGGGCGTGCTGTCTTGTTGTAGAAGTTTTGAAGACGTTGAGTTGCGATAGCGTTTTGCTGCCGCACCACCTCGAACGCATTTAACAGTTTTGTCTCCAGCCTGACTACTGTATCGTCGCTGTTGTAAATTTTTCTTGCAGGTTCGAAGATTAAGCTGCTGGGGATCCTGAATTCGACGCCGAAGTGAAGTAGGTGGGGTGACAACAACGTGGAGCTGTGGGGGGTAGAATTTAAGGCGATGCAGGCTGCTTGTAGGTTGTCATCCCATGAGTGTGGATCGTCTGCTACTATCTTCCTTAAAACGGTTTGTACCGAGTTGTTGCAAATCTCTACGCCTCCTCCTGTCCAAGAAGCATAGGGGGTGAAGTTTATTTGCTTCACATTGAATAGGTTGCATAATTCTGCACTAACTTTAGAGCAAAATTCGCCTCCGAGGTCGGAGCGGAGCACCCTGGGGGGTGAGAACCGTGCGAAAAGCTTGGTGTATAGCTTCCTAGCTACAGTTTCGGCTCGTTTGTCGGGAATCCCAAAAGCAATGACGTAGCGACTGAAGTCATCTACGAGCGTCATCACGTAGGTGTTATTCTTGTGGGTGGTGTTTAGTTTTCCTATCAAATCCATAGACCAGCTCTCCCCTGGTCTCTGTAGCGGTTTGTAGGCTCTGAGTGTTGCTTTATATGGTTTGTTGGGACGATTATACTGCTGGCAGATGAGGCATGTCTTCACGTAGTAATCTATGTCTCTGATCATGGTGGGCCAATAGCAATGTAGCTGAATGAGCTTTAGGGTGCTCTTTGCTGCGCGGTGGCCGGCTGCGGGGGATGAGTGGTAGTCACGAATACAGAAGTTTACCAGGGCCTCTGGGATGCAGACTTGGGCTATATCTTCCAATCTTCCTTGTGAGGGGTCTTTTAGCCATGTTCTGTACAGCATGCCGTCGAAATCCTTGTAGTAGATATTCCTTTTATTGCTGGCGTCGATGACGTCAGCTGGCTCGTCGTCTTTGATGCTGCGCCAAATCCTGCCGAAATAGTCGTCTGCTCTCTGCTCTGCTACTACGTGGCTTCGTGTCCAGTCAGGGAATTGTGAGTCCGGTGTGCAAACTGGTACCTCTACTCGAGATAGAGCATCACTCACGGGTATAAGCTTACCAGGCCTATGTTGAATTTCGAAGTCGTACTCCCTTAGCCTTGTGAGAATCCTCTCTAGTTTAGGAGATAATCCACTACTGTTGTACAAAAAAATTAATGCCATATGGTCTGTGGCTAAAAAAAAGGATTTACCAATGAGGAAGGTGCGAAAGGTTTCACAGGCATGTACTGCTGCTAAAATTTCTTTCACGGTGGTGCTTTCCCTTTTCTCAGCTGGCGTTAAGGTTCTTGAAGTATAGGCTAAAGGGTAGGTTATGCCGTTATGTATTTGTGTGAGGCAGCCGCCCAGCGCTACGTCACTTCCGTCTGACTCTACGTAGAAAGGTTTAGAAAAATCCGGGTGACGTAGGGTAGCTGCATTTACCATAGCCTTTTTCAAACCTTTGAATGCGTCGTCTGCTTCCTTGTCCCATATGAACTTCGCATTTTTCTTGGTTAGCTTGGTAAGGCCCATTGAGTAAGCTGAGAAGGAGGGAATGTGTTGGCGAAAAAATCCGCACATTCCAATGAATCTACGTATTTCTTTAACGTTTCTTGGTTGTGGGAAGAGTTCCATGGCTTTTATCTTATCTCTATCTGGTTGCACACCCTCTTCGTTAACGATGAATCCGAGAAACTTGACTTGTTTTGCAGCGAAAATGCATTTTTCGGGGCTAAGTTTCGTTTTCGATTTCTCGACGAGTGAGAGGGCCTTGTCTACATGAAGCAGGTGTGTTCGGAAATTTAAGGAGCTGAGGAGCACGTCGTCAAGGTAGATTGTACAGTAGGCTCCTAAAATTTCTGCGAAAATCTGCTGGGCGCAGAATTGGAAGTGGGCGGGCGCTACTTTCAAACCCATTGGAAGTTTGGAAAAGCAATAAACCTTGTTGGCGCTTTGAAACGCTGTTTTTTCCATAGATGACTCGGCTAGCTTCAGCTGAAAAAATCCCATGCGAAAATCTAGCTTGGTGAAGTATTTGGCGCCATTGAGATTTGCTAGTGCTTCGCTGATGATGGGTAGTGGTACAGAAACTGATTCAGTAACTGCGTTGAGACCGCGTAAGTCCACTACCACCCTATAGCCTTCAGGCCTTCTTTTTATGAGAAGACATGGGCTGAGCCATGCTGATTTGCATTCCTTAATTACCCCAATGCTGACTAGTTCTTCTAAATACTTGTCCAAAATTTCCCGTTGATGGAAAGGCACCCTGTAAATCTTCGACCTCACTGGGGCTGATGACCCTGTTTCGATGTTTACTTCATAGTCCTGGTAAGTTCCGAGATCGAATTCATTTTTGCTGAAGGCGTCCTGATGTGTCTTGAGCATTTCCAAAAATTCCATACGTTCTTCTTTGTTTAAATCTGGTAAATTGAATTTAAACTTTAAATTATTCCATTCTTCTTCTGAAAATGGTCTTTGTTGAGGTGCTGTGTCAGTTGGTTGACTGGGTCCGGTTTGAGGATTTGCTGGCGTTGACTGGGAGGACCCGACGCTGCTGATTTCTATAGACTGTGCGCGCCCCTTTGTCTGAGTGGGCCTTGAAATGGAAAGGAAGTCAGAACAGGTTCCGGGATTAGCTAGCGAAGGGGCCGATGTTTTGTCCGCGTCGTCCGTTGACTGTGCTCTTCCTATTGTTTGGGTTAAGCTTGAAGGGGTGGGATTATCCTTTGTAATTTGCGTTCCTAGATCCTGTTCGTTGTGCTCTTCGTCATTATATTCTATTTCAACCGTTGTGTAGTGGCCTAAAATAGAATCTGCCTTTAGAATTTGATCCTCCCCGGATGTGTTAATAGCCATAATCGGGATTAAACCAGTAGGGCTAGTGTTAACCAAACATCTGGCGAGAAGGATCGGAAATTCTTTGCATTGTGGCAAAAATATGCCACTCTGCTGCTCAGGGTACGCTTGGTGGATTTTGCCGCAAATTTTTGTTTCACTATTGTTTGGCAAGACAACGTCTTTAAATAATGAAACTGGTACCTCAACGTAATATTGTTGAGGTGTCGGATTCCAAGTGGATTTTGGATTTTCGTCTGTTTCTTCGTCTGAAGAAATATTGATCGTTGCAATGTGCTCAGTTGAAACGTTATAATTCTCAAAATTAATTAATTCCTTGTTTTTACCATAATTTTCCCAAGCATCGAAAGGTGATGGAGACAGATTAAATTTGAGATCCCTTATTTCTAAAATATGGTCTGAACAATTTAATTTAACCAAGTCAGGTTGTTTTGATAAAAAATCGTAACCCAATAAAACGTGAATTTTTCCAAAACTGCCATCGGGAACAACTTTAAACTGCTGGCTTGTGGAAAATCCGCATTTGCTTATTTCAGCGATCAACGTTTTTTCTGCTGTAACCCCTTTTCCACCGACACCTACTAAATTTACGGGAGCTACGGTTTTGACCTCGTGACATTTAACTTGTGGATTTCGTAACAATTCTTGTGCAGTAGACGATTCGATCAGCGAGACACCTGCTCCGCTGTCTAAAAGTGCTACTTTCCTTAAATTGCCGAAATTAAAAATTAGATGGGGCCTTGGGTAAGCAGATTTCGAGTTGTAGCCTATGCAGTCAACTCGAACCTGATGCGGGTCTTCCTTATCGACGTGAGTCTCGTTCCTTGGATCTAGTTCCTCGATTAGGCCTGTAGTATCGATCGCCGCCGCTGGATGGAGTTGGTGTGGCGTTGGATTGTCTGAAAACTCCGGATTTGCTTGTTGCTGCGTTTTCCTTTTTTCATGACGCTTTCTTCGTTTTCCTTCTGTAATTTTTTCGGGGTTAGAAGTGCTGTCCCAATAAATTAGACAGATTGTTGGTGATGTCACTGACGGAATTAGAGGAATGCGTAGCTTCCATTCTTGTTGACTACGGTCGGAAATCTTGATGGCTTCGCCGGAATGAATTAAATGCGATCTTCTTTCGTTGGTGTCCGATGTGCTACGGAATTCGACTGTTCTGTCGTCTCCGATTAATTCCAGAACTATGGGGTTGTTGGATTTGGATAAATTTAATTCCGAGTGGAAATTTGTGGAGTCAATTCCATCTTCAAAGAGTGTTAACATGACTGAATCGCATGATAGCTTGAAAATCTTGTTTACTTTGTTGAGTTGCTCCGTAAAATTTGTTGCAAGATGGGAGTTTAGATTTAGAGCTGGGGCTACGTATTTTTCGGGAATTTCGCCGAAATACGAAGCTAATCTTGGCAACGTTAGTGTCCTGTCCTTGAGTGCTAGTTTTTGTTGGTGCCAGTCGACTGTTGAGTATAAATCTAGTAATAAACCAGCAGCGTTGATTGTCGAGTGGATTTTCCTGCTGTGAAATAATTTATTTGTTTGTTCTCTAGGCGTGGGGTTGGGGGTAGATGACGGGATTTCAGGATTTTCGGTACTGACTGCGTTGATCGGAATTTTTTCCGTGCTGGGGTACCCTGCTAACTCAAAAAACCTGTTACTTTTTGAGCTATCTCCTAGTTTTTTGACTGTTGTGCGCTGGTTTGCTGCTGCTGGTTGTTTGTTGAGGTACGGGGCCGAGTATAGTTTGCGTTGTTGTTGCTGTTGCGGTTGTTGCTACGTTGGCGACTGTAGGATGACAAATTTAATTGTTGGTTGTCCCTAGATTCTTGATTGTTGCTTCTTTGTTGGTTTGCTCTTGGGTAATTTCCTCGTCCGTCTCTTTTTGGAATTGGTTTCCCCTCTTTTTCTAGCCGTCTAGTGTTGGCTGCTCTAACGATTTCCAGTCTTTGTTCTTGTGTTTTACAATCTCTGCTGATGTGATTTTTTCCGTAGCAGCGAAAACACGTGCGTGATTCTTTTCTTTCCGGCTGGAAAACGTCGACTCTGGCTTCTTGCACGGCGCCACGCATTTTCAGGTTTCTAACTTCTCTGTTTGTTTTTTCGATTTCTTGCAACATTTTTGCTAGATCGGCGGCTGTTACGTTGGCTGTTTCGTCTGGGGCTGATGACGTGAAACTTGTACTGATTGTAGGCTTAGGTGGTGGCTTCTTTTTAGGTTGTTGCTCTCCTTCTTCTGTATATTCGCTGATTTCCGTCTGACGTTTTAGCGTGACGTGAAGCATTTCTTCCCAGCTCCTAGGTTTTTGATTAGCTAAGAACGTTTCCAGTTCTCTGGGCATGGCCGATTTAAAGGTGCATCGCATGGTTTCGTCTCGCATTCTCTTCTTAAGTGTTGCTTCTAAATTGCTATCTTCTGGCTGAACCATCCAGATTTCGGCTGCCATGATTTCGAGACGATCGGCAAATGCTTCGATTGATTCCCCTTCATACATTTTTGCCCTTAAAAACTTAGCCCTAGTAATTTCGGCTCCTCCAGCGCCGAATCTTTCGATTAAAGCTGACTTGAAAGTTGGCCAAGATGTTTGTTCGGCGATTACTAGGCTTGTTGCGACGAAACGAGCTGCTCTGTTGATGCATTTGTTGGTTGCTGCTGCTATCAGCTCGCTATCTGGCAAATGGGGATCAATTTTTCTCAGGTTATCTGTAAGGAGGAGGAAGGTGAAAATGTCGGTCCCTCCTTCCCCTGAGAATTTAGGCAGGTTTTTCTTTGCTTCTCTGATGTCCTCCCACATTCGAGCTTCTACTTTGTCCCTAATTCTTTCGTTGCTGCTGTTGTTGTTTTGTGGGGTACTGCCTATTTTTTCTGCTAGCCTATTTAAAACTTCCACTTGGCTTTCGTTGGCTTGCTGTAGGCCTGCTAAAATTCGTGAAAAGTTGCTGCTGTCTGATGCGGTGGGGCTTGAATGCAAGATTGGCTGATGTTGCTGGCTTGTAGTCTGCGTTGTTCTTGCTGGGGCCAAGAAGGGTGGGGGATTGACGTTTAATCCATCCGAAAAATAGCGTGAATTATTTGGTGGAAGGCTATGATGCTGTGGTGAACGACTACGTGAATAATTCATTCTGTTTCTCCTGGAATCGTCTGGCGAATTCGTGCGAGAACGCTGTGGAAGGGAATCACGAGGAGGGCTACGTGATTCATGGGCATCATTCCGATGCTCATCTGTTGGCTGCTGGCGTAGTGGGGATTTCTCCGCAACTATGCTACGCTTGTTAGCAGGTGCTCTTGGCACGCGCTTACGTTGTCTGCTCTGCCGAGATTGATTCGGCTGCGAGGCGGGAGGAACAGGTGCATTGTCTGCGTGAGCGTCTGCAAGGCGACTGGGCTTCACAATTGGCCTACCACTAGTCGAAAGCCTTAAATTGTTTCTGTTTTTGGGAACTTTTTTCGAGCTTTTGCTAGCTGTAGTGCTTTTCTTGTGACTAGGCATGATTATGTCCTAAATTCGATCGATTAGACTGGGAGGAAAAATTCGATTTCGAGTAGCCTACTTGCTCTGGTATTTTTTTTTTTTCCAAAATTTTAATCCGAAAACTCGCTACTTCGCTCAATAATGACTAACGTGCTGCAGTTTTCTTAATGATTAGGCGTGGGTTAAATTCGAATCTAAAACTTCGACACCATTGTAAATCTCTCGTAATTCCTGATTGTTAGGGTTACGAGGATAACAGAGGTACGTAATAATAAATTCGTACCGGCCGGCGCTAATGTGATCGTTACTAACTACAGCACATACAAGCAATAATGAGCAAAGTAAGGGAGTCCACACAAGATATCGGTCCAAAAGCTATTTAATTCGATTATTTAGGGTTGGGGTTATCCCGCCGTTAAATTGAGTTAAACCTTCAATAACTAACGTTAAAGCACTCTAGATTAATTGGGCTAAGGGCAATAAGGAAGGGGGCTCTTATATAAAGATGCGCCCTTTCCAAACACTGACCCGAACTTAGTCTCTAAAGGAGGGAAGCTCCCTTAAAATTCGGCTAAGTCCAAGATCGTCGTTATTACTTAACTCTGAACGCTGCTGTGGGAATTCCGGCTTCCAAAGGCTCAGTGGCTGGTGACAATTGATGTCCAAAAAGTCGGGGAGTGAGAGAGAAAAATCTGCAGGACCCTTGGTTTTAAAGGGGGCCTGCATCCTGCTCTTTTGTGTAGCAGACGATGTGCGATTGGATGCTGAGGCTGAGGGAAGAGCTGATTGGGTTAGGAGCCGGACCACTGATGTTGACTGAGTATCTGGATGGGCCCACATGTGGCAGCAATTAGAGTGCATGAGGCAGAGGCCAAATGCACTGAGTGTCGTCTGCTAAGCTAAAACTAATGTTATTCTGGTAATAATAAATGGATGTCGTAAGGCTGTTTCCGTTAATAAGTTAATGTTATATCGATAAGAAGTATCGGTTGTGTATCGTTAGATACCGATACCGATACAGATTATTGATATCGATATTTTATATCGAAAGTGCTAATTCTTAAAATAATTACAGAAACAGGCACTAAGATAGTGTAAATTGCTTCAGCCTCCGTGGCTCCAGCCCGGACCCCGCAGGGGAAGCTTACTGTGCTCCCCCAGACCCCCTGCCTGGGTTTTCCAGGTTCTTTTCAGAGGTAAAATCGTATGCTGAGTTCGCAATATATTGGGCCCTGAAAACATAAAGGGGCAAGGGGGGGACCTTTCAGGATCCGCGCTGAGGGTCCTGGGGGGGGGGCAGTCCGACACTGCAGTCATTTTTGGAATTATGCACAAGGAGGGTTGATGTTCTGTTCCACACAATTCTGTGAGAAGTATCCATGTCGTGAGATATGATGTTGTTGGTTTCATTTTGTTTCAAGTATCCGCCAAGTTTTGCTTTACTTTTTCAACAACTCCCTTTCGTGTTCGCCAATATATACAGCATCACACTCACTACATGTATCTAAAAGTACCATTTAAACTAATATTTTAAATGATGGTTAGCCGTTAGGCAACAAAGCAACAATGCTGCGGCAATTTGAGTTAATACTGTGACACAAAATGATGCATAAAGTTGAACGCTTAGTGCAATGTTTTTTTCTTTTGTATTACAAAATCAAGCACAAAGTTTAGTCCCTATTTACTTTAAGCTTGACCTCTGTAGAAACTAAAATGGGAACACGTATATTCCCAGAGACTATAATTCAGTCAAACAATATACCAATTAGCCTTTTTTTCTGCAAAAATTGTTGATTCTGCCAGGGTTCCCACCAACTGAAAAACCTGGAAAACTTAGGGGAATTTTAAACTATCTTTGAAACTCAGGTAATTCACCGATGCTTTACAAAAAAACCTGGAAAACTCAGAGGAAAAATTAAGATTTTAAATAACGTATTTCCCATCTAAACGTTTCAGCCTTTTTAACATAAAACAATGGGTGAAAAAAATTCCTTCCTAGAATTACTCCAGGCTATACGAAGTCAAATAGCCTGAAAAATGACTTCATCTACTCTGGAAAACTCAGGGAAATTGATTTCAGTATTTGGTGGGAACCCTGTCTGCATTTTAATACATTAAGTTTGGTTCCCTGAACTCCCGAGGCAATCTAAATACTGTAGCTACTTTTCATGGAAATTTTAAAGAAAAATAGCCAATAGACGAA